>JAZHYW010009004.1:0-43292 GCA_037355805.1 Ixodes ricinus
AATCTTTGAACTAGCCGCCGCGCACACTATTGGCCAGTCGTCACGTGACATCTGGCTTTCGGTTTTCGACTTCCGGTCGTCATGAATTTCCCAAGCTGTTGCTACGCCGCAGCTGACGGCGGCTGACGGGCTGCTGCGCCCGTAGAAAAGTCGACCGGAAAGCTTTGCAGTGTTCCCTCTGAAACGGAAAATGAACCTCGGAGGAAGATCTTGCTTCACCGAATCGGTCGAAAAGATTTCAACCCGACGGGAGCCGTAAAGTTATGCGAGGTAGGTGCTCTGTATACTCATTAGCATGCAAAAAGACAGCTGTTTAGAGCGAGTTATGCATTCCATTCCACCGTAAACGCGAGCGATGTAATAGCGAGCACAACATTGCCAACTTGGCATGCACGGACGCTCGTGCCGTGGAAGTAAAGGCCCCTACGCACAGTTGCGTTTGAGAGCGTTTGACTGCGTTGCGTCGAGAAACGAAAGCGAGTCACCGGCACATCTGTGCTTCGTATGAAGCGTGGAATCCAATTCAAGGAATTGCTTGGCACGCGATAAAATAAGTATGGATGTCCTGCGTTCTCGCAGTCGCAAACGCAGTGAAACGCTCTCAAACGGAACTGTGCGTCGGGGCCTTAAGCTTCAACGGCCTGCTCCTGCTCGTGCTTGTGGCATCGGCGTCGCTCCCAATTACGGGTGGGTGCGGAGTACGCGCTCTCGTCAAGTGTTGCGTACGTGCTCGCGTACCATACTTTGTTTCGCACAGATAGCTTGCAACGCTGCCGCAGCTGCGGACCCGAGCATTGGGCTGTATCTATACTCCGTTTCAATATAAGTGCGAGCGCAGCCAGTGCGACAAGCAGGAGTATGTTTTTCTGACGACGCTCTTACTGGACGAGCGTGTTTGCTCAGCCCGCTCAAAGTGCGTTCGCTCTCGTAGCGTCAATAGGGTCTCCTTCGCTCGTAGTCTTATTGAAACGAAAAACGCAAGCAAATAAAACATTTGAGATCAACACCACACTCGCGCCAGCAGCTTTGACAGCGCGCAAACTTCACGTGCAGGTCTTTGGCAGGCTAACCTAGGATCTGCAGAAACGGGCGTTTGAGGTGGCGTTACACGATGTGCTCTCGACTAAAGTCCGATCTCTTCAATCTATTACAGGACCACTTCAGTATCGACCAATTCAAAACACTAATCATGCAAAACAAAGGAGAGCAAAAAATTGAGGAAAGATGCTCTCCCAAACATTTCTTTTTTCGTTACCTTCAACCATGAGAGTAAACCACCACTGCAAGGGAACTGGAAATGTAAATGGTATGTACAACATCTCACAAAATATATATATATTTTTTCTTCAGTGAGACACGTTACATCAGTTTTATGATACAAATTCGATGCACAAACTGATGATTTTGGATGCCTCTTTTACAAAATGCAGTTCCATTTGTTTGTTTTGGTTGCCTCCCTAAAGTCCCCGAGGCACCCCCAGCAAAACCTGAATAGTACACCACAAGGTAGTGCCCACAGTACTGAAACATCCCCAGGACAGACTGCTGCAGCAACCGCAGCTGCTCTTTAGTTTGGCTGTCCGATACTGTTTCGTGGTCGACCGAGGCCTATCTACCACTAGTGCCATCTCTGTCCATTCTAGGAGTGTGTGTCCTCCCGAGGGCCCCCAGCAAGGTCCAAGCGGAGCTTTTCCCTCAGGGCAATCTGCCGCAGTGACCACAGCTATTGGTGAGTTTGGCAGTCCGATACCATTTCCAGGTCAACTGAGGCTCACCTACCACTAGTGCCGTCTTTGTTGATTCTAGGCGAGTGTGTCCTCCTGAGGCCCCCCAGCAAGTTCCAAGCGGTGGTGTACCGAACCTAACTTTCCCAGCTTCCCCACAGCAGCCTGGTTCGCGCCCCCCCCTCCCAGCTGCTGGTGAGTTTAGCACAATGATACTGTTTCCAGGTCGACCGAGGCACACCTACAACGACTGTTGTCTCTGTTCATTTATTCATTCTAGAAGTGTGTGCCGTCCCATGGCTGCCCGAGCAAGGTCTGAGCAGCGCCCTACAGGCCCTTGCTTCTCCAGCTTGTCCTGGACAGATTGCCGCAGCAACAGCTGATGAGTTTTCATTTTCGACTGCTGTTTATTTCCTGGCAGAGTGCAGACAGTTACACACTGTTACTTACATCCGATCTTATTGTCTCACTGTTAGCCACTTAACAAGACTAAAGTAATAATCTTTTTTCTTCTTTTTCAGGCACACTGTTTACACTTGGTATCAGGCAGTATCATCAGAATGCCAGTTTTTCTGGTGTACTGATGAATAACAAAGAGCTACAAAGAACTATATTCAATGCAGATAAAACTGATATTGGCGCAATGACAGGAGTATCAGTTGCAACGTGAAGAGAACAATTTACAATTTGGACTTAAGCGCTTTCTCGTTGCAGATCAACTTAAGTGTCTCGAAAAGTCCACTATGAAGGGGACTGCATGGAGTAAAGGGATCCTCGAGAAAGTTTTTAAGATTCATCTTTCTTGTGTTTCCCATGGTTTCAATGTGGTACTGGGGAATTGGGGTAGCTTTTGCCTGTAGAATGCACACTTCATTGGCATCTACAGGACTTCAAGTTTGTGTCAGACATAATGCACAAGCTGATGGATTCTTTAGCATACAAGGTGAGCCAAACTTGCAGCATATAACACACTCGTGCATCCTTATCTTAAGTATGCATCTGAAGTCGGATACCTGCAGACCCGTCTCATCAAGCAGCTCGATGTTTAATTCCATGTGGTTTGTAAAATTTATTGTCTACAGGTGTACCGTACCAGTAACAGCATTAGAAGGTGTAAGGGCTTTAGAAGTATTTTATGATATGTAAAAGTGACTGCACCTGTCAGTAAAGCTACCTGCACATTTGTGAAGTGTTAAGAAAGCATTTTGATTGTGTATATAGGTGTGTCTCCGTGTCATTTATCTTTTTTCATTCTGTGATCTCTTTGTTATGTACTCAGCATGTGTTCTACTTGTAGTGAATGCTCCTGCCGTGGCCTTTTACTTGGCTGGCAGTTTTGTGAAATAAATAAAATTGTGACTTTGATTTTGTTCTTTTTAACATCATCTGTGCTTGTGTATTTTCATGGAGATTTTGATCTCGCATTCACTTATTTTGCATTGTTCTCTGGGTGTGATTTGAATTATTTTTGCCTCATTTCCTTTTACTGAAATAACCAGCAATTGCTTGACTCGAGAACTAGGTGCTGAAACCGAGCGCTAGTTTCCAAGTCTGCACCAGGACGCCGGCCCAGGAGTCTAAACGCAGCGTAAATCGTAATTAAACCTGGATTTTTTTAGTATGAACGAATAACAGAAAGATACAGACACTGATAAAATTACGGAGTAACAAAACTAAACGAAAACGGAGTTTTCATTTCTAAAAACGGTTTCATCAAATAAAATAACGAAAATAGTATTTATTATACGCTCGGAAAAGTAGCGGCACCGCGTAGCCCCGTAGCGAAAGGCCCGCGGTGTCGCAAATTTTTACAGCATGCACAGAAATACGTAGCGATTTTTATCATTACTAGTACTGCAGGCAGCTTAAAAGTGCTAGCTTAGCGTCAACCACATCAATTCCCCGATTAGAAAGAAAATAGTATCCTTGCTTTCTAGGCCGCCAAATTGTTTTTAGCGCCCGTAGGCCAAATCCTCCTGAAAGCTCGCCAAGGACACGTATTAAAAAGTAGTCAATCATTTGAAATCGTGGAGAATAAAATTTCAATTTGGCGGTTTTATATGATGATTAAAAACGACTTGCAATTCCTGTGAAGCCGAACACTCACGAGACACTGACCTAATGCAACTCGGTAGGGACGATTATCCAAAGCACTTTCGGGATGCACGGTTGGACGAACAGATCTAGAGTGGCTTCAGGACGGTCGGATGCGAATGCAGGTCTCTAAATGAGGTCATTGCCACACTTGTATGACAAGAAAAGTCCACACGATCGGCAACTCGCCCGCTCCAGCTGTGAAGCCGAACACTCACGAGACACTGACCTAATGCAACTCGGTAGGGACGATTATCCAAAGCACTTTCAGGATCCGCGGTTGGACGAACAGATCTAGAGCGGCTTCAGGACGGTCCGATACGAATGCAGGCTCTAAATGAGGTCATTGCCACACTTGTCTGACGAGAAAAGTCCACACGATCGGCATCTCGACCGCTTCAGCTGACCGAGACGTCGAGACGCTTGGGAAATTCCAGAGGGCGCCTCCGTCGCAAACCGGAAGTTAGAGGTGGGGTAAGGAGGGTTTTTAGAGGAGAAGGAAAGAGAATGCGCCACTTTTCCCAGATACAGGGACTTTAGTTGAAATACGTTATAGGGACTTCAGTAGTTCCTAAAATCGATATACTAGATATGGTTAGTTCGGGTTGTCGGGTCCCAACACGTCAATCCTGACCCGACCCAATTCCGACGGAGCTCGAAAATAATTTGGCCCGAACCGGACTTCAGCCCTCACAGATTTCTAAGTTAGAGAATGGATGGATGGATGAATTTTACTGGCTATACCCTTTGTAACGGGCGGTGGCTTACGCTACCTAGCCTAAGTCTAAAAAACAAACATATGATTCCTCCCGCCCTTCTAAGCCAGTTTTCTTCCACTATCACCAGACAGTGTGAGATATCACCAGGATGACCTTTGGAGGATCGGTCAACCTTTGTCCAAATTTCAACTTACTGATTGCCACTCTGCTATCAAAAGACGACCAGCCCATGTCCCCCTGTACTTCCTCATTTGGTGTCTTTCCATGTGCTACCAGTGCCAGTCTGCCTACGCTTCTTTGTCAAATTTCTAATCCTGATTGAACCTCTGATTTCATGCACAGTACCCCATTTCCAAAAGACAGTCCGGGTACCATCACTCCTTTCCAGATACATCTGACCACTTCATATCTACGAGTATTATTGTTGCATAATGCCTTGAGCTTCCTAATAGATTATTTTATTTTCCCTTTTCTAATTATAATCTCCCCGTGTTCCTCTAGATATTTCCTTCCCTCATTGAGCCCGACTCCCAGATATTTGAATTTTCCTACATGGTCTATTACAATGTCTTGTATCCTCATGGTCTCCCTCTTTTCGTCGTTAAACACAATTACTACAGATTTGTCACTACTAAAACTCATGCCCAAAGCCTGTCTCCTTCCTCTCCAGATATTCACGCTAGTTCCTGTAACGTATCCTGGTTATCTGCCATATGTCGTCCGCATACATCAGTCCTGGTATTACCTGTACTACATTTATCTCTCCTTCCATATAACTCACATCAAAACCTAAGTTGCTACGCTCTAATTTCTTTTCCATTTCACTGAGTTATATTATGAGGAGCAGAGGTGACGGTAGACAGCCCTGCCTGAGCCCTCTTTTTATTTCTGCGGGTTGTGTAGTTTCTGCTTCCTTATAACTACCTTATTTTCTGTGTATACCTGCTGAAGAAACCTAACCAAATTTGCATCTAAGTTATACTCCTTCAGCTGACCGCAGAGTTTTTCCTGACTCATATTATCATACGCTCCCTTGATGTCTAGAAAAAGCTAACCATAAACGAGTTTGGTTAAAGCAAGTGGGCATCGCTATTTCTATACATTGTGTGGCGACGAATAAGTTATCTTCCAGCCTTCTATTTCTTCGGAATCCGTTCTGAACCTCTCCCAGTATTTCCATATCTTCTTCCCATTCCTCTCCATTCTCCGCTTTAGTATCTGCATAGCTAATCTGTATATAACTAAAGTTACCGTTATTGGCGATATGCCTTAATGTTGTCTTTGTTTCCGTTGCCTTTATATATTAGTCTCAGTTTACTTAATTTCCAATCATTGGGTATCTCTTTTCCCATAATTATTTGATTAATCTCATGCCGCAACTTCAATCTGCTTGTTTCTCCTAGTGTCTTAATGAGTTCCATGGACATGTTGTCTAAGCCTGTTGCTGTACCTGCTGGAACCTTACTTTCTGTCTTATCCCATTCCCTTGTGGTCGTCTCCATTTCTACACAATTCTGCTCCTCCTCTACACTGCTGCTGTCCGTGCTATCCACTGTCCTCCTCTGCTCAATCTGGGAGAAAGCCTCTTCGATTGTCCGCCTAATATATTCGCGTGCCTCTTCCCCCTCTACTCTCCTCCCCTCCTGTGTGGTCACTATGTGTTGCAAATCGGGCTGGGCGTCGATTAAAAATTTTAACCCGATTAATCGCCACCCTTTAATCGATTAATTAATCGATTAATCGGTTGCGTTAATTTTTATAAATAATATATTAAAAAGAATGCAAAACTCGTCTTGCCTTTGAAGACTTATTTTACTCTCTGTTACACGGCGCAAAGTACATTTCGAATTGAGGATACATATAGTTCAACGATTCAAAGACTCACATATTTTTGCTCCAGCTCCGAAGACAAAGAAGTTTGTCCATATTCTCCGACAGGAAGACAAGAAGTCAGAGCTTGGGCGATGCTTTCTTCTTTTTTCAGAGAAAGGAACCTCGATGAGAAGGCGTCGATTTTTGTCTGCGTTTTGGCGGATGGTCCTTGCTGCAGCTACATGGGTGCTTCGCTCGTAGGCGATACTGAAGCGAACTTACGCTTCCACTGTGCGAAATCGGCTTTTTGCAGATGATGCAGTGGACTTCCTTCGAGTTAAAAACTTCACCGCTGGAGTTTACTTTAAACCCAAACTTTCCAGCGAGATTGCCTTTCATACTCGTGAACTCGTCCATTTTTACGTGCCGAATACTGGAACAAGTAACCATGGCGTTGTTAGCTTCCCAGCTTATTTTTCTGCTTGTTTGTCATGCCTGGGCAGGATGTGTAATAGATCCTCAACACGTGAAGTTTCGCGGTCACGCGGGGATCAATTGCGGGCCCGGCTTGTTCGCCTGGCCTCGGCAGAACCGTAATGTATATCCTCGAACACGTGACGCTTCGCGAGCGCGAGAATTGAACCTTGCTCATAGCGCCTGGCTGGGAACGGACTTCTTTTGAGTACCGATTAAAAAAACCGATTAACCGGTTAAAAAATTTGATCGCGATTAAAGCCTTAATCGATTAATCGGAAGGTTAATCGATCAATTGCCCAGCCCTCGTTGCAAACCCTCTGTCTTTCTCCCCTGCGCTTTAATGTGCTCCCAAATATTTTTTGCCGCATACCTCTTTTATTTATTTCCAACATCCACTGCACTCCCAATTTTGGCCTGTATCAAAGCTGATGTCTCACTTTTCCGCTCTTGGCAGTTCTCAAGTTTTGATGCTCCTTCAGCTGGCAACGCTCCCCTTTTCTTTGCCCACTTATGCCTCTTGGTGCCACAATATGGCTGCTTTAACCTCTTTATCCCACCAGCTTTTTAGTTTGTGTCTTCGTTTTTGCTTTCCTCTTTGTTTAATGCGATGCTTCTCTAATTCTCTTTTGAAGATTCGTATTAAATCCTCACTACGTCCATTCTCTTTCTGGTTGTTTCTGATACTATGTTCTACATCCTTTTAGATACTTTTTGTATTTGAGCTTCACTTAGTTTTCGGCTTACCCGCTCGTTCCTGAGCTTGTTGATCTGGTTCGGATACGCCAAATTTAATCTTAATTCTTTTGTGGTCACTCTCTAAGCTTTTGGTACCTTCCTCATCTATTTACATACTTCCTAGCCTGTCATACAGTTTGTGGGACGGATGTATAGATGGACGTTAATAGCGAGTTTTTAGTAGACCGTGTTTCCCCCTCCGCTAAGCCCCTCCGCTACCCAGAGCTCTACAGCCAAGGCCATCGGCACGCAGGCGCAGTGGCGGTTTCTTCGTAGCAGAGGGTTAGCGGAGGGGGAAACACGGTCTGCTAAAACTCTCTAATGACTATACCTTTTGTATGGGGCGGTAGCTTGCACCACCTAGCATAAGTCTAAAAAGACAAACATATTATTCCTCCCGCCCCTCAAAGATCAATTTTCTCCCCTAACTATCACCAGGCAGTGTGGGATATCATATCACCAAAAAGACCTTCAAGGGATCGACAAAAAAATTATTATTTCCTGCCTTTTCCCCCGGCGAGGGAGTCGCCAAATTTTCTCTGGTCAAACCTTGTCGGTGTTACCCCAGCAACAGACCCACTGGGGCACAAGGGGTCGAGACTTTGGGCCGGAGCCACGCGGAAGGAAGTCCCCATTTTCCTCTGTCCCGCCTGTCCCCAGCTGTGCTAGTTAGTTGTGCATCATTCAATTTTCTCTTGATAATTTTCCCCAATCTTCTAATCGCCTCTTTGTGACTGTAATCCTTTTCTCTTCCGTCCTTCCATCGTCGCCAGCAAAACCCAGAGTTCCGGCCAAGTCCGTTATCCCTTCAGGGAGGGCAGGGCGAAGCCCCGTGCACTTCAAAACCAAGTGCTCTGGTGTCTCGCTATACATTATGCCGTGTCTGTCTCCTGAAATTTAGCCCTAGTACGTCCTCGTCCTCAAAACTCCCGATATGCAGAGGCTTAACTGCGTGCCTACTAATAACGAGCGTCACATGCAGAAAGGCAGAGGCTTAACTTCTTGCCTACTACATAATAACGAGTGTCACTCGTGCCACCCTTTACTCCATTTAGACATTTTCTTTTCTGCAAAGACGCCTAACACAGGTGTTCCCTTTAGGACGATTGTAACAGAGAGGGATCTTGGCAGTTCCACGTGTCCGGCTTCCTTGCCAAACATCTATCAACTTTGGAATTGCATGACCGTTTCTTAGTTAGAAACTCGGAAATGATTATTGAATATTTGAAGGGAGACGCTCATGGGATGCGTGGTGCTTTTTCTTTAGATGTGGAAGATCTTTTTTACTGTATCCCGCACAAACATCTTTTTTCGGCGGTTAGAAAATGCATAGAGCAAAACGGCGAGGTGTCGTTCGTGAACTCCGGTGGAATCAGTGCGGAGAGTATTCTTGAACTTTTATCTTTTTATTTATCGCACACGTGTGTTTCCTTTTAAGGAGACATGTACGTCCAAAGAATGGCATTTGCACTGGGTCTTGTGTCGCGCCAGTGATGTGCGATAGTTTTTTTAGTAAATGTGACAGCACCAGTGCTGAGAGGCTGGGGGTCGGCAGCAGGATGAGGATTTCGAGGTACGTCGACGACTACCTTGTGCTTAGCGATATGGCAGAGCGATCGCTGGGCGACGTTGTACCTGAGATGCTCGATCTGTTTTGCTCATGCTCTGAAGATTTGAGGTTCGCTCATGAGAAGCCTGTAGAAGGGACACTGGAGTTCCTAGACCTAAAACTACGCTTTCTTAAAGGCCACATATGTTGGGCGTACGAGCCAAGATCAAAGAAAGGCATCCTGCCTTTTTAGTCTGCTCACTCGAAAATAGTCAAAAGGGCATTGCTAACACGTGTCTGGAGGCGTCCTTAAGATCTTGGAACATTCTGTCAACACAGTTTTAATGTTCAGATTTCACGACTACAAAAGGCAGGTTTCCCACACAGCTGCCTGACTCAGGTTGTCGAAGAATTGTTAAAAGGAATTCAAAGGGGTATAACGGTTAAGAGTTGAGCTTGTTGGTACATACTTGTAAAAATATCAGCTTGAACTCTAGAAAAGAACTAGAACACAAAGAAAGAAAGGACAGGATAGAACACACAGCTTTCCAAGCGGGTAAACCATGCAGGCAAGAGAAAAGCCCAAAATGAGACCAGCAATTATTCCTTTTACTGCATGCCATGTCCCATAATTTAAAAAAAGTTGCACAGCGTTTTAAAGTTTTTGTGGTATTCTCGGCCCCCAATAAAATGGTACGTCTGTTCCGCAGATTCAGTGTTGGGTAAAGTACATCTAAAGGTACTTCAGGTAAAGTACAAAGTAAATGAGATGCGAAGTACTTCAAGTAAAGTAGTAAGTACACTGGGTGCAATGTACCTGAAGTAAAGTACTATAAATACAATGTACTTTCAAAGTAAAGTACAAGTATTTTTACAAAATCTTTCATGATGCCCTTTCATTCCCCTATACAGTAATTTTTTTACTTGGCATGCATTGTCCAGGGGTAATTGTTATAAACCGGGAGCCCAAACAAAATAAAAAAAGGAGAAGAAGCAGGGCCGAGGTGGCCTGCCGGAAAAGACAAAGTGTCACATGCTGAGGCGAGGCGGCGAGTAGCGGCGGCCCAAGGGCGGGAACGCCCCAGAAGAGATGACACGTCAGTCGGCGTCGAGGTCCAAACACGTACTCGTTTATTCATACCAAAACAACGCGGGGTTCAAAGGCCTCGGGGAAATCCACCTGGGCGCACGGGCCCGATGGTTGAATAGTAGCGCCGCCTGGCTACGGGAATTGCTGTAGCAGTTTGTGGCGCCACCTGGTTAGTGTGGTGAACTTAATGAAAAAATTGAAATACTACAGTAATCAAGGGTTCATGACCTATTTTCAAAAACAGCGGCGGATACGTGATAAAGTCAAGTGGCCATAGAGTAGTTATTTTCAGGAGTGGAGGCAAATTCAGAAGTCCCTCTTCTGAATTTGGCGCCGCTTGCACTGGATTGTTGCACCCATGGAGAATAGAAGGGTAGGAGAGGGCATGACGTCAGCCGCGTAGCCTCCACAAGCCATGCTCCCTTGTGGCCTCGCCTCTTTCTCATGTTTCTCCTTACTCTCCCCACTTATCACGCCAACGTGACTACATCACGTGACCATAGCTAGCCTTCGTCTAGCTATGGTGTACTAGAATACACCAGAGTCTAGCCTTCGATCTGATAAAACCTACCGGACGGAGCGCGTGCAAGCCTGCAAGGGAATCCTCCTACAATGAACCATCCATCTCGCACGTGACATGTCACGCGCACCAATCGCCAGAGAGATCCGCGGTCACGCTGGGCACAAAATCGTTTAAATTTTTTATGACTAGGCTTCACCAATATTGCAACGTGCCCCCTCCTAGTACTTCTAACCTCCTTGGTTGCACCCAAGGGGATTAAGTGTACTAGGAGAGAGCATGACGTCAGTCCCGTAGCTTCTGCAAGCAATCCTCTCATAGAGGAATGTCCTCTCCTTAATGAAAAAAAAAGCGAGCTGGTGACAATTAATCATAATGTGACACTTGGGATTGGGGTGCGAAAAAATTAAGAAACTTTTAAGTCGAAGGAAAATACAAAAGAGAATGCCTCAAAACATTTCGACGTTATCCTCTGTTGTCCTTTTCTTCGACTTCAAAGTTTAATTTTTCCGCACCACAGTCTCATGTGCTACATTATGATTAATTTTGCTCTTCTATTATTTTAAACCTCCTCTCTTGCGCTGACCGACCGAGAAGTAGCGAGAGTTCAAAAAGCTACGGGAAAGCCGCCCCAGAACAAACAGAGCGATGCGTCGTCTGCTCACGTTTCTGGTGAGAGTAGAATATCCCTCTCAGCATTTCTTCGGAGTTGACAAAGCATTATTTCGTGATACAAATTTAACGAAACCAAATTTGGAGAATGTACTTTGAATTTGGGAATTGTACTTTCCTCGGAAAGTACCAGAAAAACATACTTTAAGTAAAGTACAAGTACATACTCAGAGAATGTACTTCAAGAAAAGTACAAGTTTCCTGAACCTACTTGAAGTAGTACTTTAAGTACAATGTACTTAAAGTACTTCCCAACACTGCTCAGAATCAATAGTACCCAGTCAAGTAAAGGGCGGTGCAACATAAAACACCGGACCAAATACGCTGAGTGTGCCATGGGAGTGTGTCAATGACCGTGCACACAAACATGCAGCAGCCATGAAAGCAAGCCTTTCTGGTAATCTCGCCATCCATTGTAGTCGTTGCCCATGCTCACCAGTTCTGCATGATGTTAAGATTCTAGCGAAATATAAAGAAAAAGTGTGCCGAGAAGTTCACGAGGCAAAAGGAAAGCAGTTTGATTTTATCAAGGAGTTTCATCGATTGTTGTGCCGAATAAGAGTTCTATAAACACTTATATATTATGTGTCTTTCTTAAATGGACTTCAGTTGCGAGTGCGCCTTCTGTTGTATCAACTCTTCTTTGTTCCTGTCGTTTTTGGCGCTTTTATATATTTGAAGCAGATGCGGCCATGCAAAGTCTGCACAGCCATGAAGAAACAGCATGGCAATGTGAGCAGTGGCTCTCCACCTTCCTGAATGTTTTTCAAGAACTACTGAAGAAACTACGGAAGAGGACCAGAAGTCCTGATTTAGAGCAAGACCCAACGGATAAAAGTCATGGAAATGTTTTTGTCTTATTTTGGTGTAAATTTCCTGTTGAAAAATTCGCAGGGTCTCTAATATGTTATCCCTAAGACGACTTGAAGGCGGAAGTCCAAGCGCCGATGCATTAAAGACAGACACGTGCTTTACTTAATTCACTTTGATTCCTTTTAATTCGCTTTATAGTCCTTCTTAATGTCATTGCCCCTAATTCGTCTGAGTGGTCACGTAAACGTGATAGCCAACCTCCGAAGACAGCACTTTCTCTAACGACGCAATTTTGGCGCCGTTTCATTGGTTCTCTCGGATCGTGGCGTCAACTCTGGTCCCGGTGATAGCGAACCTCCGAAGACAGCAGGCTCTCTGACAGCGCACTTTTGGCGCCGTTTCATTGGTACCTTTCGTTTTGGTACCTTTCGTGTCGCCGACGTGTTTTCTGAAGGTCGACTGAACGATGAGACATATAGGCTTTCGCCTTAATAAAATGTTAATGTAGTTAGTCAGCCATTCAGTCAGTTGAACCAAACTCATTATAAGTGGAAAAAGGCGGCAGCGATCGCGCCAACATGTGTGTAATCAAGCACTCTGTTCGCCACAACTTCCTGCTCTCTCGGGATCTACTTGCCGACCACACTCGCCAGCCTCGTCACTGCTGGAATGCCTATCACTGTGGGCATGATTATCAACGTCACGTCCGTCCGGGAACATCGGACGACTTCCTGTCTGGAATGCACAAAAGGACTCTACTTGGCCGTGCTGGCTTCAGTGGGAAAGGCGGCAGCGATCGCGCCAACATGTGTGTAATCAGGCACTTCTGTTTGCTACAGGTAAGGGTGGAAGTTCCCTGTTACCGTAGTGATGATCGCTTCTTGTTGCTGCTGCCTTTCCCACAAAGAGCAAAAATGTTACTTGTATCAGTAAGAGTGTTTTTCTTAAAGCTACTGCTTTTGGCCGGAGATGTTGAGGAGAATCCTGGCCCTGACGCTGAAATGGCCGCCATTCTAAAGAACTTACAAGAAGGTCAAGCTACTATCCTGAACAAACTAGACGACATAGAAAAGAGACAAGCGAACTTGGATGGCCTAATCAGCGATTTTGGGGCAAGGATCGAGTCCTTAGAATTGAAAATGCAAGCGTTTGAGCATGTTGAGAGGGATACAGCGAGGGTTTATAACCAGGTCCAAGCACACTCAGAAAACGTGGATGACATGGCTAGAAAACTAGATGATTTAGAAAATCAAAGCAGAAGACAAAATCTTATCTTCTACGGTATCGAAGATCGTGATCCACGTGAGAGTTGGGAAACAACTGAAAATGTGATTCGGGCCTTCTGTCGGGATAAGTTGCAAATATTGGTCGGGGAAATGCAGAGAGTGCACAGGATCGGAAAGTATATGGACCTAACAAAAATCGCCCGATCATTGCGAACTTTGCATCCTACAAGGATACTGACAAAATTCTTAGCAACGGTAAGAAATTGAAGGGCACTAACTATGGCATTTCGAAGGACTTTTCACCACGTGTCAGAGAAATTCGACGCAAGTTATGGAATGTTGGCAAGGCAAGAAAGCAAAACAGTCAAGATAAAGTTTCCCTGGTGCACGATAAGTTGATCATAAACGGTGAAGCCTATGTCTGGGATGAAGATACACAATCTGCAACGAAATTAAATAAAAAATGACGACCCTTAACAGCACAGAATAGTATGACTGAATGCACTGTTCTCCTGCTGAACTGTCAAAGTATCAAAAATAAAGTTGATGACTTCACTGGTCTGCTGCAAGTTTTAAACCCAGACATAGTCTTTGGAACTGAGTCATGGTTAGACGACGCGGTAAAGGACGGTGAAATATTTCCTACGGACTATCGGGTTTATAGAAAAGATAGGCGTCATCGAGGGGGGGGAGTGTTTATTATAATTAAAGAGTCGTTGGACAGTGTTGAAATTGACATTCAGTGTAATGATGTAGAATCTGTGTGGTGTAGATTGACTACGCCTGATAGGGGTACGATGGCACTAGGTTGTTTCTACCGCCCCCTGGAGCAAGTAATGAAACTATAAAGTCATTAGATTCTATCTTGGCTTCACTTCCTGATGACCGCATTATTTTGGCTGGAGATTTTAATTTGCCAAGTTTGAAATGGGATGGAGCAATACCACCCAGTGGAAATTCTTCAGCATTTTATGATGTCATTAATACATATGGTCTTGAACAGTACGTTTTGTCCCCTACAAGGGGAACTAATATTCTTGATTTAATACTATGCAATGATCCAAGCGTGGTTCGATGTGTGAGTGTTTTACCCGGTATAAGTGACCATAACATAGTTAGTGCCAAGTTCCTCCTGCCTCAGTTGGTTCCTGCTAGCTGTGATGTTAAAAAAGTGTACATGTACAGTAGAGCCAATTACAATGAAATCATACGCAAGCTTGAGAGTGAACTGGACATGTACACGGCAGAATCTTTATCTCAGGATGTTGACGCATTGTGGACCAGATTTAAAAACTTGCTATACATCACTCGTTGACAACCACATTCCCTTTAAGCACATGATAGACAAATCGAAGCCTGATAAACCTTGGATGAACAGAAAAACTAAAAAAGTAGTGAAACAACGCTCCCGTATGTATAAAAAATATAAAAGAACCCCTGCACTAATCTTGAGCATCGTCTAAGAGAACTAGAAAGCGTCTATAAGAAGGCCATAAGTGATGCTAAGGAAGCATATTTTACTGGACTTGCAAACGCTATCAGCACAAATGCCAAAGCATTCTGGAGTTATCTGCGGAAAACGCGGAAAGAGACAACCGGCATTCCTAGCATTACTGTTTCTGGCACAGTCATAACTGATAACTCTGCAAAAGCTAATTGTTTCAATGACTACTTTAAGTCCATATTCCTAGACAGAGACGACTCCGGCAATCTGCCGGTGATAAGGGATAAAGTGAAAAACATAATGCCTCCTGTCACAATCACGGTAGAGGGAATAAAAAAGTGTTTAGACTCCCTGCAGGTGGAAAAGGCCTCTGGTCCGGATGAGTTGTCCCCTAAGGTATTGAAGGCTTGTTCATGTATGGTGTCCAAATACCTGTACATAATTTTTTGCAAATCTTTTGAAACAGGGTTATTGCCAAAAGAATGGAAAAAAACGCATGTTGTGCCAGTTCATAAAAGTGGATCAAAATGGACAGTAGATAATTATAGGCCTATTTCACTGAATTGTATAGGATGTAAGGTCATGGGGCATATCATGTATAGTGAAGCATAATTAAGCACTTAGATAATCTTTTTTTCTGTCCAAACCAACATGGTTTTCGCAAGGGCGTTTCTTGCAGTACTCAATTAATAGAACTCTTTCATGATCTGGTTAGTGTAGCGGAAAATAGGCTACAAACTGATGCCATTTTTATCGACTTTCGTAAAGCATTTGATTCCGTTTCGCACAATTTGTTGTTACATAAAATGAGCGCACTTAATATTGATAGTACTGTACTCGCATGGATAAAAGATTACTTAAGTGAAAGGAAACAATGTGTCGTCTTAGGGGGAAAAAATCAAAATTTGTGGACGTAACTTCGGGTGTCCCTCAGGGATCTGTTTTGGGGCCACTATTATTTTTAATCTTTATTAATGATATAGCATCCTCTGTCCTTTCTAATATCAGGCTATTCGCGGATGATTGCGTTATTTACAGCGTAATAAGAAATACCAACGATGTACTACAGTTGCAACAGGACTTGGACTGTATCAGTATATGGTGCCAGAACTGGAGACTACGTTTAAATGCAGGAAAATGCGTTCATGTTACCTTTAGTAAAAAAAAGTAGTATTGATTCATCTTACGTTATTGGAAGGGACCCCTTCGAAAAGTGTCAGAGTTTAAATATCTGGGAATTATTCTTTCTGAAGACTTGGCCTTTAATCATCACATAGATATGATCTTGAATAAGGCTGGTAAAATTCTTAGTTTAGTTATCCGAAACCTGCGTACAGCACCCCAAGTTCTAAAAGAAGCAGCATATCGTGCATTGGTAAGACCACATTTAGAGTATGCAAGCGCCGTATGGGATCCGCACCAAAAATACTTGATAGATAAGATCGAGGGTGTACAAAATCGGGCAGTAAGGTTTATCCTCAACAAATATTCTGGGTTTGAAAGTGTAACGCAGATGAAAGCTTGTATTGAAATGGAACATCTTGATACCAGACGCAGGAAATGCAGACTAAAACTTATTCATGCAATATACAATAACTTAACTGGGGTTGATAAATCTGTATACCTGAAAACGCCTCATTACATCTCAAATAGGAAGGATCATAGCAAGAAAATACGTGAAATAAAATGCCGGACAAACTACATGAAGTTTTCTTTTTTCCAAGAGCGATAGGCGAATGGAATGAATTGCCTGCAGATATGGTATCGGTTGATAATGAAACTTTTTAAAACTCTTGAATGAATTGTGAATGTGTACATGTATTATTGAAGAGTGTTATGTTGACGTGTAAACATCCTGTGATGATGAGTTCAAACGTGTGTGCCCGCTAATATAGTATCACTGTGGAAAAAAAAGTTATAATGTGTGGATTTTTTTGTTTTTTTGTTGCTGAAGTGTACTGTGATGACGTGTACTGACGTCTGAATGATTGTATTATTATCTCACTCCTCTGCTCTAATGCTTAGGCGCTGCAGGGTTTCTTGTAAATAAATAAAACAAAAAAGAATGCGGACACCCCTAAGAGTGCCTCTGGTACCGTAATAAAATATGTCCGCTAGGTGGCGGAAGCTCCACTTATTTAAAGGGTGCTGCGTTTTATTTACTTATCCACGCGTTTAGCAGCACAGTCGCTGATTGTTCAGCTGTGCAGCTTTTCATTTTATTATAAAAAATAGGTTTATTACCAACAAAAACTAATGAAAAATAAAAGCAATTATTAGAATATGTCGAATTCCAAGAGTAGTGAAACACCAACGTGAAACACATTCATCTCATCTATCCATTCACCCTTTTCAACATGGCCGCTCTCATGACTGAAGTTGAGAGCCCCGAACGCGATCCAACATTCGAGGATTTACAGCTCAAAAAATGGATAATCGACCAGCTAAACTCGCTAGGTGAGTGTGGTTGGGCATATGAACGTAATTAATCGTACCTCGAAGAGCTCGAAGAGCTCGGAGCCTCGGGAGTTGCACGTGGCTTGTTTCAAAGTTCCGCGCGCTGACAGTTGACAATGTTCGTGCATTTCAGGCATCAAGAAACCCTCGCCCGTCCAACAAAATTGCATTCCTTCCATACTAAAAGGAAAAGACTGCATCGGGTTGCGCCAAAACTGGGAGCGGCAAGACGCTCGCTTTCGCGCTGCCCATTTTACAGAAGCTCTTCGAAGACCCCTACGGCATTTTCGCCTTGGTGTTGACACCGACCCGTGAGCTAGCCTTCCAGATCTCGGAGCAGTTCAAAGTGATCGGAAAAGCCGTCGGTCTCAAGGTAGGCATTGCATCGTCCCATTCGCGTGTCCGCACTGCCAACAGCGTTCCTTGTTCCCTCGCCGGCCAGGACTGCGTGATTGTGGGCGGCATGGACATGGTGACCCAGGGCAGGCTCCTCGCAGAGAGTCCTCATGTGGTAGTGTCGACGCCGGGGCGTCTGGCCGACCACCTGGAGAGCTGCAACACCTTCACGCTAGGGAGGATCAAGTTCCTCGTCTTGGACGGAGGCCGACGAGACTGCTCGAGGGACACTTCAGCGAACAGGTAACTTGCAGAGACCCATCGTCTGCCTTCAGCTTGGTTCCTGCTACCTCCGGGCAGGCATCTGGAGATGAAACTTGAAGCAACTAGAAGCATGTAGAAAATGTCACGCAGACATAAAAACGCAAAGATGGGATTCGCACATCTGGCAGTCGTATTCCAAGAACAGCATCGGTATCGAGCTCAGTCCCATTTCCGTTGTCACGAATGAGTGGCTCCCCAGAATCCAAACACACTATACATGCCTTGCACCTACGTCATTAAAATTGCATGCTGGGAGGGCCGTCGCCATTGCGCCGTACCAAATCGTCATCGCTGCATAGGAAGTCCCCAGAGTTGCCGTCAGTTTGCCTCGCTGAGCGAAGGTTCTCGCTACGTAGATTGGCTGCATGTACGGTTATTAATCGTGCAAACAGGACTAAGAGCAACAAGCGTCGTGATCGTAACACCCTCAGTGGTGCGAGATTTATCAAACTACCGAAGGTGTCTCCGCTCAGTGTCGGCTGACACATGCACGAACTGTCAAAGAAGCGAAGGAGCATGTGGCTTGCGAAGATTAACAGGGCCGACCTGGTCGCGAAAGTGAACACACAGGTGTGTGCAGCGAGCACTTTGTTACAGGTAAGAAATGCTTCTTGTCGTTCTCTGTTTTTGGGACGCGTTCACCCAGTTGCTGTCGTAAAATTGAATGTAAAAATCGGCGCAGCATTGTCTGCTGCACCGAGTTGTCACGAACGTGAGCGCATCAGCGAATGGCGTTTTTTCTTTGTTTTACAGGAGCTCCTTCTAAGTTGTTCGATGACATGAACCCTGACTGGGCGCCAAGTTTGAAGCTGCGGTTACACGGACGAAGGAGATCGCTCAGCCTCGTCGTCGCATGTCGTGTCCACCTCGACGCGAAGTTTGTAGGGATCCTCGCTGTCGCAAAGTTCCACCTTCTTCGCGTATCTCGCTCTCGTAGGCCCAACGAGGCGTTGTCGAATGTCGTGTCCACGCCGACACAAAGTTTGTAGGGATCCTCGCCGTCGCAAAGTTCCACCTTCTTCGCATATCTCGCTCTCGTAGGCCCAACGGAGCTCGTCGAAGTAATTTCCGCAGAGCGGCACGCGTCCGCTCCGGCGACGGCATATTTAGCCCGTAGGCGCTGGTAAAAATAGATTAAAATGATTTGTTTACAAATAGTGCAAAAAACAACAAACACACACCAAAAAAACAAAAAACGCTACGCTCTCAAACTGCGTAAACACGTCACGGTCGGACGAAACACGCCGCCGACTACGCTTTATAGGTTCTCTGGTCCTCCGGTGGTACGGAGAAATGGCGATCGGGGGCGGGGCATCGTGGCGTGACGTCAGGCGCAAGGCATTTATAAACAACGCGATTTGTGCAATGTCCCCTCAGTTGATTGAAACATAACCTGACTGGCGTCGCGAGCCGGGATCAGAGAGGAAGTGTCGCAAAGTAAAAACAGTGCAACTGCACTTGTCCAGCGGTTGCTGGTGCTCCTCACATAACTTTGCCCAGACAGTGCCCGGTTTGTGTTTAAAGGGACACTGACAGGGTATCTATGCTTGCTGGCGTTTTTTTTTGTATGTGTCATATGAGAGCCCAACGACCCAGAACACAATTTGTGGCTCGAAATTCGCTTTCTTTCCGCCACATACTCAATATAAACCCACACACAACCACCAAATATAATCAAAGCCGTGGGTCATTGAAGGCACACACTCAAGATTAAAAATAGACAAGAAATATGATAAACATTTTTGTGGCTACAAAAAGCCGCAGATATGACTTCTGCCAGCTCGTTCCTCCTCTATATATCTTGTTCCTCGCCAGTCCAGTTTCGGTTTCGAGCAGTTGCGTTTTTTTACTTTATTAAAAATATATGTGACGTTGTAGCAAAATATTAATTGGGTAGTCGTCTGACACAATAATAAATCGCCTGGCAAAAATAAAACAAAAATTTTGGGGTGTGTCAGTGTCCCTTTAAGTGCTGTACACACTAGTTTAAGATTGCACAAAAAAGGTCCTTACACCATTTTGTGTTTCCAACGACAGCACCAATCAGCGAGGCTGCCTCTGGTGACTGCTGATCACAAATTTATATTGATAATAGCAGTTCATGTGACAGGAATAAATAATTCGTCAACAAACCTGGAAGCTTTCTGAAAAAATTGCTCAGTCTGAAATGAACTTTAAGAAAGGAGAGCGAAGTTAAAAGCAGTAAAACTTGCACTATTTCCCTGCTCTGCACATCATGGTTGGCACTGTTTTTGCCTCCTTGGTCTCTTTTCCTCCAGTGCTAACTACACTAACCTAAATAGAACGAGCCTTTTCCGTCTTACTCCAAATTTTTAAACTTTCTAGTTACTATGACATGCTTTGTCAGTTGTAACACACATACTGTGGCCATTTGGTACTGCCAGTGTTGCATGGCAGACATTCCCGGAAACACTGTTATATTTCTGACGATGCACTGGCGCGATAGAAAGAGCAACTTCTTTGACACCAGGCATCCACAGCACTTCGGAGATCTCTAACTGCACGGCGTTGGCAGTACAGAGCAATTCCTGCCTGAAGTAGTTTGTTGAAACCAAAATGTCGAGTAGCAGTATTTCAGTGGGGGTTTGTGCAGCGACGCAACTGAATCCTCAGTTAGTCAAGTGAGAGCTAATAAGAAATAAAGTACCCCGGTGCCACATGGCTATTCTCAGGTCACGGCTAGTCGAACTGAGCGAGAGTCCTTCTTTCACTTGCAGCTGAAGACTATATTTTCTGCGCTGCCCAAGAGCCGGCAGACGCTGCTGTTCAGTGCCACCATCACGAAAACACTGGAGGAGCTGCGGAGCGTTGCGATGACGGACCCTTTCTTCTACACTGCTCCGGCGGAGGTGGCGACGGTGGAAGAGCTGGACCAGCGCTACGTGCTCACGCCGAGTCACGTGCGGGACGCCTACCTCGTGCACGTGCTGCAGCGGTTTCTGAACTCCGTCCCAAAGGGCTCCGTCGTCATCTTCACAAGCACCTGCAAGTATGCAGCCTCATGGCGTAGTGACATTATCGTGCACGTAAGACCGGGATGCAGAAGATGGGATATTGAAACAAATGAAGGACGAGACTGTACCTGTTGACCTTGCGGAGGCATTGACCTTTGCCAAACTTTGGAAGTAGCACCCCAAGCTCGACTCTAAGCATTTTAATAACGAAACGAGGGTATGCGGAGTGCAAATTCGTCTGCTTCTTGCAAGGGAGTTCGGATGACGTCAGATCGCCAAGCTCTTATTGTCTGATTCAGAAGAATAGTAGGTAGACCTCAAGGCATCTAGCATTGAGGTCTACCCACTATCCTTCCTATCAAAGCCAATCAGAACTCTGCGTCGTTCCGACGTCACCTCAACCCCTGCTCAAGGAGCAGACGACTTGCTCTGCACATTGCCGTGCAACTCATGCTGGCATAATTCGGCTGCCTGCCCGCTCGATTTATGCTCCACTGGCCAGGGTTCGAGCCCCAAGTCAGTGAGAATATTTTACGGAATGCGTTACCCTGTATATAGTTCGCTTCTATAGTCACTGCCAAGGTGAGAATGGTGTCCCTTTCAAACATCCGACCTCCAGCACACGGTTGTTGCCTTTCGCCGTGCCTTGACTGTGGATGTACTTTTGACGCTCGCAAGAACTAATTGTGTTCCACTCTTGCTGGAACGCTGTCCTTGGCAAGGCTTTCTTTCAGAAAGGCTATGCACAAAGTGAGGCTCTGCGCCTGCCTTATATAGTGAGTGTAGGGGTGTTTCAAAATGAAAAGCGACGGTTCATCCAACCACAGGGTCGGTCTGCGTGTTGTCGGCTTGTTTACCACTCAATTGTTCGTTGGCGCAGGTTCGTCCGATGAGACATCTTTTTGCGTTTTTTTACTAGGAACCTTTCCAAAAAATTTGCAAACGAAGGGTGCAGTGAGGTAAAGGAAGGCAGAATGAATTTCTAGTCGGGTGAACTTGTGCCTACAAATAATCGAAGGTAAACAACTGACGTCGGCGTCGAGATAATAGAGTGGACCTCTGGCCAGATCAGCCTCGACTCCTGTAGCATACCGGCGGTCAAGGAGTTTTAATCGGAACAGCCTCGTGGTCAGTAAAAAATCTTACCAGAAGCAACGAGGAGATCATTAAAAAAGTAAAAACGTGATACAGAAAAGAAAGCACTTTAGTTTCAATGTTTCACACACGCGCTGAGCCTTATCAGTGTGTTGACTAGGATGCCCATGTTTTGCCGAGATCTTTTGTCCGGGATGAAATGTTGTAGCAAGGTCTCGAGTAAAACTCCTCATACTCTTGTTTTGTGTCGATCTCTGACATGGCGACAGCTTCGTACGTCGCAAACAAATGAAATTAGGATGGTGAAGTGACGAGAGGCCGTGCCTGTTTCGTGCCCAGGAACTGCCAGGTGCTGTCCATGGCACTCAAGTCCCTGGGTTTTGCCAATGTGGCGCTGCACTCTCAGCTGCCCCAGAGGAGCGGCTCGCCGCTTTGGCCAGCTTCAAGTCCAACACCACCCGTGTCCTGGTGGCCACAGACGTGGCCAGCAGAGGTGAGTGCGCTGTTAATGCTTCCTGAATGTGGTGCTAGATGGCAGTGCCCTAATTTTCTAAAAGGAAGTTGAAGAGGTTCTTGAGAAAAACGAGTTAGAGGTGAATTCTAGAGTGTTTTTATCTTGTGAATTCGAATATCATACAGTTAAACCTCTGATCTAACAAACCCCGATCTAACGAAAATCGCGATTTAACGAATTTTTTTATGTCTCCCTATTTTGCATTCATTGAAGACACTGCATTTTATCTCTCGATTTAGCGAAGTACTTTGCGCCGGTCTCGATTTAACGAAGTCCTTCGAAATCGCATTTGCACACATCGGCGGCTTCCCCACGAGAAAAAGAATGATCAGAAACAAACTTTATTGTCGAAAACTTACATAAAATGTGCAGACATTATCTTTTTCACAAAATAAAAAAAGTACACACCGGTGGTGGTGGTGATGATGATGACGAGTAGCCTCTGCCTCTCGTGGGAAAAAAGTCCGCCATTATGTGCACCTACGCCTAACGAACAACAATATCGTTCCGTGCATCGAGTGTGGTCTTCCCAGAACAATGAGTGGCCTACACGCAAAAGAAAAGTTCTAGCTCTCGGTATCAAGCTGAAAATAATCGCCAGGTGACGAATGGAGAAAAAAAAAAAAAAAAAAGACTGTTGCCGAGAGGTACGGCATTTCGCAGAGTTCACTTTCAACAATCTTGAAATTAAAAGATAGCCATCATAGCCACCGTAAGTGCCAGTGGTTCAAGTACAGCAAAAAAAGAGCCTGAAGACTGCTGCGTACGTCAACGTCGAAAGGCCCTGTTTACTTGGTTCACCGACATGCGCACAGTAGTCATAACATACCAGTGTACGAGGGCTGACGAACGGTTCGCTTTATTGACTTTCTGAAAGAGTCGCGTCTACGTTCGATGACGTAACGTTAGCTGCCACTCGCACCGCATGGACAGAAATGAACGAGACCAATGATGGTTGTATACGTGGCACCATCTGTCAGCAGTTACAGGCGCTCGAAAGTTGAAAATGATGATGATGATAGTGACAAGTTTTGTTTTCCCACGTGGCGCCATCTCTCGGCAGTTACGAACGGTCCGCTCCGCGGTGGATGTATTAGTTTCGCTTTTGCTTTCCCGACGGCACGCTCTCCTACGGTGCTAGGCACTGTCTCATAACCGTACAAAATGCGGGTCGATGAACTGCATTCTTCTGTTACCGCCACATTTTGTACTGGAATCTTATTTGTAAACGCTCACTTGCTAGATGTGAGGCAATTGGGAGTTTTGGGAGCCTAGCAGACCACTTGTAATGCTAAAACACAAAACCTCGGTATAACGAAACTCGCGATTTAACGAAATTTTCGGCTCAAAAGACGACTTCGTTAAATCGAGGTTCAACTGTATTCGTTTTTCCCGAAGATGCGCGTGCATAGCTTTGAAAGGTGCTGAAGATGCACGAGAGTGGAGATTCTGAAAAACTTCCTTTTATGACGTAATGCTACAGGAAGGAGCAACTGATGCCGCTCCTTCCCGGAGTGGCATTTGTGATGCTGGAGGCCAAATGAAGACGATTTACGTGTTTTTACCCAAATGCAGAACTGCTTCAGTTTCCCTTGAAGGCTGGTTCACGCACTTCCGACTGCTTGGGACCCATAGAGTTATTACAATAAACGCAAGAGGCTCAGGTGGCGCTAGTGTGCTGTTGCATTTTGAAGCAGACAGCAAGCAGTCAGAAATTGACTTCCGGTAACGCATTTCTATGGGAAAAAGTGAGTGCATTTTACGCTTTGCGCTCGATTATAAGAGAAAATATCACGAATAATTTGTACGGTACTCAGGCACATTGGAAGATTTCCTCAGTCACGCAGACAAAATAATTGGTCAGTTACAGCATTTCTATTTGAAATTTGTTTCATGAAAAACAGTGTTAAAACCGCTTCGTACGTGTATTTATGTGCACTGTCTGACACTGTTAGCGCGAACACGGCGTCGACGCTTTCCAGCATGGGGGATATACGTGCCAAACGAACGAAGGACATGTGGAAAACCAAGAGAGACGGCAAGAACTACGCAGTAACACTGGATAAGTAACTCCTTGTGCACGCAGACGATCAAAATAAATTGAAAGTCACGTAATATAGTCAGATTTGCAATAAATAAGTACTGCTTTATTCTTTCTGCTCATGAATATGTGCAAAGATGCTTGTTCTGGGTTCAAATCATCACCCACATGCTCCAAATCTTCGCAAATAGGGAGCCAGAGAGCAGGTGCCCGATAAAAACTGCCCGACATAGGAAATAATAAGAAGACAACCTTTCGTAGCTCACGTGCTTTATTTTTTGCATTCGAATGTTTCTTAACCGATCGTAAAGATGCACAACGGAGTAATTTTCATCCAATGACAGGACGGGCATATTAGCAATATATAAGCACCACCGAAATGCTAGCAAACCTGAACACACTCTACATTCCTTTCGATCGTTAGTTTGCTTAGAATCGTCGCTCGTTTTCACATACCTTCCTTGAAACGGGGGTTGGGCCTGAAATAGAAGCAAAGTTAACATCGTTCAGTGGTAAAGAAGAATGCTGTAACTAAAGCAATTACACTTTCACAATACCAATAAAGGTACATACTATCCGGTACAACCGATATGACGAGAAGTTATTCATGTTATTTTCTGGCGAAGAGACAAAATGCACGCGCGTTTCCCATAGGAATACACAGGGAGGCTGGAAATGAAGACTGCATGCTGTCTGCTTCAATTTGCAACCGGAAGTCCCGTAGACACTAGCGCCAGCTGAGCCTCTAGCGTTTATTTTAATAACTCTATGTTGGGACCAAGTGTCTTAAAACCTCTTAATATCTGTTGCGACGAGTGAACAGACTGGTGCCATCTGTCGGGTGGAACAGTTGGCGTTTCCATATATTACTTTATCTTTTCCCACATTATTTTTTTCTTTATTGGCTCGAAACAGTTATGACAATTTTATATATAAACATCCATTTCTTTGTTGATGGTGCATACATATCTCACAAATATCTCACGAGTTTACTTTACCCGAGCATGCTTCATCCTTAAAGACTTCATTTTAAGGTCATCTCATACTACCAGCATATAGTTTACAGCATGTTAATGTCTTTGATGCATACTGTATGAATGTTAAAAATAAGCCTCATGCTTCGATCTGTTTACTTTGCGGGGCTTTGGTAGACACTGCGACAAATACCGTATTTACTCGAGTAATAGCCGCACTATTTATGAACAAGGCCCTTGCGTCTACTTTACCACAGAACACTTATAGAGCCAATCATTGCGTTGCGCATAAATAACATAGCGAACAACTAGATCGAGAACACGGTTCTCCATACAAATGCAATCTTCTACACATGGTATCTTCGCGCCAAGACGTTATCTCTGTCCTGTAAACCGCTGGAATCGTGTTGTCGATCACGGTGATTGGCAAGCCGCGTGCTCCGCGGAAAAGCAAACACTCCAATTTTCTTAATAAGCAATGCAGGCTATTACTCGAGTAAATACGGTATACAATTAAATGGAATATGATATATGGGTCAATTATAAGTAACGTTCAGTATGTCGAGACTTGATATTTTCTTTCGAGGGAGCGGAAATCTGAGTGTTATTCAAATCTATCTTTGAGTTTCTTGGTACAAAAAGTAATGCTTGAAGGACTAGTGGTGTGAAATTAATTTGTCTTGTGAATTTAACAATAAAACGTCTGGTTTAGTTTCTTTTTGTTTTGCTTAGTTTTCTTTTACAGCAAAGCTATTTATGGCTAGGGTTCCGTGAATTTTTCGTGTGCAGCGACTAAAAACTCTATGCACGCACGCCTCACGTGCACGCCTCCCCTGTATAAAAGATTCGAAGTAAATAACCAAAATAAAGCTATTGTTGAACACATGTGCAAGATGTCATTTGTTTTAGGCTTTTGCTTTAGAACAGTTACTGCTGCAAACGCCAGCACGTGCGGCAGGTGGAACACCATTCTCTGCATTCTCCTTGATGCTTGGGTAATTTAGCAATAGGTCTAATCAGTAGATCAGTTATCAGTAGGCACCATTTTCAAGACCAGTAGACTCTCAGGTAGATAATAAAGGTTTCTCAAAGATTTGCCGCTGTGTAACCCGCGCCATCCATGTCTACGCTCGCACCGCCCTCTCTTTGTCGTCGTTCTAAGCGCTTGCATGCCTAGTTTCCTTTGCTTCCGCTTTCTCTGGGGTGGCGGTCCCGTCACGCGTGTCTAGTTTCCTCCGGCTCCTCGGGGCGGGTCTGTGTCGTGTGCTAAACAGCTTCGCTGGTCATCCACCTTCACAGAGTGGAATGGCTCATAATATTGTTTTTTGAATTTTATACCAGTATCTGCTTCTTCAACATTTGTTTCACTTGCCTTCTTTTTATACCTTGAATTAGAAATACCTGCTGCAGTTATTCTTTCTGAATGAATAGCCCAGCTGTGCGTGCTGGATTTTTAAGTGTGATATTTCTTCCTTCCGTGAACAGTTTACGATTGGAACAACTTACCAGCCAATATAGTCTCTGCACATCCCCCTTTTCTTACAGTACTACAAAACTTATTGCTAAATAATTACTGTACTTAATAATCTGATTGCTTTTCTAATTATTATTTCCATGACTGCCTTGTGGTGTGCTGCATTGCCATTTTTACCTTCACATTATTTATTTTGTTTCGTTATGAATTGCCTACTAATGTTTGGTGTGTTCCATGTGTTTTTGTTTATGTATTTTTTGTAGTGTAGCCTTTAATAATGCCCCAAAAAAGCGATGTACTATCGGGGAAAAATGAAATGCGAACAGAGGAGCGCGTGGCTTGTCGTACAGGCTGCGCCACCTGGAAGTGAGCCTAGGGGCGAGGGTGCGTGGCCTACTCCGATGTGTTCACGCCCTTCGCTCGGCGCTCCCAAGCTTCGGCAGTGCGCCTCTCAGTGCGCTGAAAGCTATCACCGCTATCTTTGCTGGCTCAGCGCGTGCGGTGCGAAGAAGCTCGGCCCACGCGCCGAGCAGACAAAGATAGCGGTGACAGCTTTCAGCGCACTGAGAGGCGCACTGCCGAAGCTTGGGAGTGCCGAGCGAAGGGCGTGAACACATCGGAGTAGGCCACGCACCCTCGCCCCTAGGCTCACTTCCAGGCGGCGCAGCCTGTACGGCAAGCCACGCGCTCCTCTGTTCGCATTTCATTTTTCCCCGATAGTACATATTGTAAGCAGCAACTGTTCTGAGAATAGTCGCTGTTCGAAACTCACGAGAATATCAGTGATTACTGGCAGAACATTCCAAGACTAAGGGAAATTAAATACATTTTATTTGAATCAAGTGCTCAGAAGAACCAAATGGAACAACTTTTTGACATGCTCATCGTTCTAACCTTATTAGGTTCATAATCATGCGGATACCAATGGGAGCCTCAACCAGAAATCTTTTGGAATTTCTAAAGCAATGTGGGAGTTACATTTCCCCGATAGCATTCCAATGCATAATAAGCGACGGTTTTAGACCAGGGATCTCCAAACTCTTTGGCAAAGGGGCCGGATCGGGGATCCGTCGCTGTCTCGAGGGCCGGAAAATAAATAAACAAATATTTTTAGATAAGACTTTAAACAAAAAGTAAAAATTAGCACAAAATTTAAAAAAAGATTCTAAGGCGGATGAATACATATACTTTATTTTTAAGTTCAATATTTAGCTAATTATGACATTACACCATAATTGGGACCCAGAAAATTCATCAGGCATAAATCAAAGTGCATAGGAACTTTGGCATATTTACACAGGGCGGAAGACCAATAAGAATGATACAACTGATGCTATGTAATCGATACAACACAGGGCACTAAGCACAATGCATGTGGGAACGCAAAGGACTTTTAACATACCCTAATGTACAGGGTGTCACAAAAGAAAATTTACAGGGTTTTTTCTACCGCAAAAATAAACTAGGCATTGCCGAACGCTCATTCTTTGTCCGAAGAAAGCTCTAGAGGTCACAACCAGATGCCAAAGTTTCAGCCCGATCCGATGCCTTAATCAAAAGTTATAAGTGATTTTCTGAAATTTTCAATGGGAAAATGGAGCCCATTTTTGCCCGTTTTCGGTTTCTGCTGCCATAGAGCCCCATGTATTCGAAAACTCCGTCGGCTGCCATTTTCCCATTGAAATTTTCAGAAAATCACGCATAACTTTTGAATAAGGTATCGGATCGGGCTGAAACTTTGGCATCTGGTTGTGACCTCTAGCGCTACTTTTGGGCGGAGAATGAGCATTCGGCAATGCCGAGTTTATTTTTGCGGTAAAAAAAACGTGTACATTTTCTTTTGTGGCACCCTGTAGTTATACATATATAAAATGGGGGCTAAGAATAGTAACGCTGGTGATGACATGTTTAATTAATAATACGACGAGAGGACACACATCACAATAGACAGTGTTCTCTCGTTTTTACCGAATATCTTTGTTTATGCGGTTGATGCACGTTGAAGCATTGTTCCTTTACCTGCGCTTATTTTCACGGCGGTAGCAGCACGCCTACTGGAAATGGGATTTGGGTTGGGCTTCATTGGAAGGACCGCGGTTAGCCACGGGCCGGAGTTTGGAGGCCCCTGTTTTAGACCATTGCTCATCTCCAAATTAGCGAGATAATTTCTGTAAGAGATAGTCTGGAATGTATGATAATTCTCGCCCGAAGAACCGTGGCACAAAACGTTTGGCTCAATGCCCCCTTTATCTGGTGAATTGTGCTTGTATGTGCTCTCAGGATTGGTTCTTTGTGCTTTTATTAAAACACGCACATTTCAAATGGGAAAAGCACCACCTTCTGTTTTTTCCATCCAAATCTTGTAAGGCCTACTTCATGTAGTGTATGAACTAGGCTGCATCAAAACAAGCTTCTTTTTGAGGTGACCACGAGCACAGAAGTGTAAGGAGATATGGTAAACATCGTGGTTAGCAGAGGAGGAAACCGTGTTTGATACAAACACATCCCACCCCAACGGTAAAATTGTGTACAATCGCATTCACAAGGAAGCACCATCTGTGATCATGCATTTTTCTACTTGGCACTAGACCGGTGACAGCTGGTGAAAGCCGTCAAACGTACTCCGACGGCTGTACTGGAGCTGGCTTATCTCTCGCCTCGAACCAACCAATGAGCTCTCAGTTTGTCCCCATCAGATGCTACGAAACGTAGCGATATGGAAGCGCTCGGCAACCTTGAGCAGGTTGCCCGTGGCTTCTGCGCAGGTCTGGACATTCCGTGCGTGGAGCTGGTGTTGAACCACAATGTGCCCTCTGTGCCCAAGGACTACGTCCACCGCGTGGGGCGCACGGCCCGTGCCGGTCGAGGGGGCATGGCACTCACGCTGGTCACCCAGTACGACGTGAACCTACTCAGGGCCATCGAAGAACTCATCAACACCAAGCTCTCTCTGCATCCGACCAAGGGTAGGTTGCCACGGGGCCCCTCACACTGCCCTCCCGTTGGCTTCTTTCAGGCAGATAGCGGAGTGTCAGACGAAGGGGACGAATCGTGTTTTTTGCAACACAAACGTAACCTATATGTCGCGGTGAGCAGAGACTCGGCTAGAATGTAACGCCGGGGATTGGGTCCGGATGCCAGACATTCTAAGCCGGATGTTGCTGGAGTAATGGATCCAGAAGTGAAAAACAAATTTTTCTTAATTCTGTAGCATCCCCTTGTAGGCATGCAAGATCAGTTTCGACTGCGAGAGACGAGACTGAGTCATCTTTGTATCTTACTTCATTAGAGGAGCACTAAAGTGGTTTCTGAGGTCGTCTATTTATGATCATAGCTCAATCTATGGGCTCTAAGCATTCTAAAATACCCAAGGTTGGATTGATATGCATTCGATTTCTCTATTAAAAACGTAATCAAAGATTGTGATGCGCCTGTTTTTCTGCGATTTGGCACAGAAACCAGAGGGCGTCGTCTACTGGGCAACAGCCAGTCGCGAGTAATTGCTTCCCACGCGCAAATTGCACACATTCGAGAATCAGTTTGCCAGTGTTCGGACCCCTTGCCACGCGGAAAGCGATCGCTTACGATTGGCTGTCGCACGTCCAATGATGCCCTCTGGTTTCTGCTCCGGTACGCAGAAAAACAAACGGGTTGTGATCTTTGATCCAGTTTTAAGGGGAAACCCAGGTCTTAAACATTTTTCTGCCATTTCTCATCCAGTTTTTATCAAATTCTCATATCTACTATAATTTTTCATGCTAAGCCTGAACATAAGCTCATTGTTTTCCTGCCTATTAGAGTTTTCAGGGAAATATAAACTTTATCACATACGTTTCTGACCAACATTTTTTTATCACACCCCCATAAAAAAATATGGCACAGAAGATGTCTGCATGCTCTACAAACATCAAAGAGTGTAGCGAAACAATTTTTATAATTTTGGCATTATTCTAATAAAAAAGTTATCAAAGGTTGAAGTTTTTTGCTGATAATTTAAATTACATCATTATAGTCTTTGCTATTTAAAAAAAAATTGTAGCTAACATTTTGCAAAAATATTAGTTTTGTTGCACTCTCTGACTTATGAGGTATCCAACCCTGAAAACAGTATTTAGATCCAAATTCTAGATAAAAAATACCATGGGCAAAACTTTGTGCCGGGATGAAAGAATTAATTCTGAGAAAACAAGGGAAGCTTTCAAGACATGCTGGTAAACACCCTAAATATAAAACTTTAGATCGATGTAACTCTGAAGATGTGCACTTGCTGAGTGTAGTTATTAGAAAATATGTTTGTAATAGTATAATCTAAACAATATGTTTTAAAAAATAACTTTTTTTATTTGAACTTTTTTAGACGAGGGTTTCTCCCTTAATAGGGAAATCGAATGTACTATATCAATCTAATCTTGAGTGTTTTAGAATGCTTGGAGGCCGTAGATAGAGTTATGACCATAAGTAGACAATACCAGAAACCACTTTAGTGCCTCTTTGATTGGAAGAGTTGTTTGTTATGCTTCGGGATGCCTAACAAAAAACAGAAAGTGGCGGTTTTGCCGTACATTCATAGATCGTCCCACAATCTTAAAGAGATTACCGGTCGTTTCGGGGATCCTGTCGTGTTCACAGCACCATCAAAATTATCCAGATTATGCCCAAGGGTGAATAATGAAGCACACAAGGGGAAGGCATGCACAAAAAAGCATGTAAACAAATATGTAGATTGCGAAACATTGGTGCTTTACGAGATATCAACGATGTGTGGAAGAGCGTATATCGGGCAGACGCGTAAACGAGAGGGTGAGGGAGCACGACCTTTCTGTAAAGCTGTCACCTTCGGAAAACTTGGCCATTCATTGTGACAGATGCCCATGTTCTCTGCAACAATTGAGGAAACACAAATTTTGGGAAGCTATAAAACAAAAAAGGCAGAGAAATCTTCAAGGCTTTTAAAATCAGGGGTGAAGGGAGATAAAGGGAGAAACATCACATCGCCAGTCCTTTTTATCAGAAAAGGAATTGCAATTTATCTTGCAAGAAGTTTGATTGTGAGCGAATGGTTCAAGCGGAATTCAGCTGACAGTACTGCATCGTTTCGTTCCATTATTCCTGTTGTCCTTACTTTTTGGCGTGTTTCGAATCTAAGATGTACCAATTTGCCCAACTACAAATTCTTTTCCTAAAATAGAGAATGCAAACCATGCAAAGTCATCATCAGGGCAACATTCTTCGCACGGCCAGTCACTACGCCGTCACATATTGTTATAGCGGAAGCACGACTGCCTTTCTCCTCCGACAGAGTCCGAGGTGCTGAAGATCCTGACCCAGGTGTCAGTCGCCCTACGGGAGGCCGAGATCCGTCTGGATGAGCAAGACTTTGACGAGCGCAAGCTCATCAATCGGCGCAAGCTGCTGCTCCAGGGAATGGACCCGGACGAGGTGGAGAAGAAGCGCCAGCAGAGGCAGCGGCGCAAGCTGCGCAGGGCCAAGCAGCGGCACAAGGGAGCCAAGGCTGCGCGGGCGGGGCTGGGCGTACGGGCCAGCCAGGGGAAGCTCCCCGCATGAGCCTTCTTGTACAGGGAGAGGTGCCCTCGTGAAGGGTGGCCTCCACACGTCTATGTAAATTGAACGCCGTAATAAACCGAGGTTTCACAAGTTTCTGCATCTGGTCGGACAGCGCCAAACTTGGTTCACACCAGATAGGATGGATCGTAAGGTCCTTGTGGAGGGCATCTAACTGTTGGCTGAAGAAGCTCTGTACCCTCTAGCAAAGTGGTTAATTGAGCTAGTAAATTCATAGTTTAAAAAGCACCAAAAATAACAAGGACGAAAAAAAAGTAAGAAAACACAAGGTTCCTTGTGTCGTCTTACTTCTTTTTGATCCTTGTTGTTTTGGGAGTTTATCTTTTTGCTCTATATCCTCATCCCAGTGGTCTGGTTTCTGTTTCAGATTATCACTGAAATCTTACTAATTAGACCCTGCCACCCCAAAAAAAAAACTTTTCAAGAAAAGCAGCACTTAAAATTTTGCTATGATTTGTTGGAAAACAAATGGGAGAAATAGGAACCAGAAGACGAGCGAGGGGCACTACGACTGAAGAATGTCCAAGAGCCCCGGGGTGTTTCTCTCCATTGATATACAGAGTGTTTCACGAAGGTGGACAAATTCGATATTGCGAAATCTACGCGTTGCAACAAAAAAGGCTTGTATCTTTTTGGTCCTGGGCCAGGGGCCTATTTAGGAAAATTATTAAAGTCCGAGATAATTAGATTGTTAATTATTTTTGCATAATTAACTTTTTAATTATTGTGTTTAAGAGCATAGTTTCAATTAGAAGATTGCTCAGCATCATCGAAAATCACTAAATCAACAAACTTCAGAACGATAGAAGGCACGCGAAGCATTTACGGCTTTCCTAAAAAACCGTACAAATTCGACGGGTTTTAAGTTTCGGTCTGTTATCAGAGCGCATCTCGGCCCCGGCAGCACCGCGCCCGTGGAGAGATAGTGCATCCAACATCTGCTGCGCTGTCATCGCGCGACACAGCAGAGGCCGGTTGCACTATCTCTCCACAGGGCGCAGTGCCGCCGGGGCTGAGATGCGCTCCGATAACAAACCGAAGCTTAAAACCCGTCGAATTTTGTACGGTTTTCCAGAAAGCCATAAAATGCTTCGCGTGCCTTCTATCGTTCTGCAATTTGTTGATTTAGTGTTTTTTGATGATGTTGAGCAATTTTCTAATTAAAACCATGCCCGTAAACCCAATATTAAAAAATTAATTATGCCAAAAATAATTAACAATATAATTATCTCGGTCTTTAATAATTTTCCTAAATAGGCCCTGTCCCAGGACCAAAACGACACAAACCTTTTTTTGGTGCGACGCATAGTTTTCGCAGTATCGGATTGTCCACCTTTCGTGAAACACCCTGTATATATTCTTAGTATTTCGGTGGTCATAAACTTGTTTCATGAATACTGTAAACAACTAAACTTATGCGACTAATTTTGTTTTTGAATGGGTCTTGCGTGTATATGATTTCATGGTAACGAGCGCAGAGCTTTTCACTCCATAATCACAGGTCTACAAAAAATTCTAGAACTTTCCGCTTTCCAAAATTTGTGAAAGATTGAGCCTGCAAAAACAAAGTTTTGTACAGTATGTGCCTTGGCTAGCCAACAACTTCGTAAAACATTTGGACACCGTGTCATTGCCGCATGCGACCCTGGAAAAGCGAGCGAGCGCAGACATGCACTCGCTCATTTTGCCACAGACTCGTTTTCTGTCACCGGCTAAACCAATTGCACACAGAAATAAAACGCAGGACTGCGGCGTATTCACTGTGCACAATTGGTTTAGCGAGGTAGAAGGGGTAGCTTAAAGATAACCTGAAACACTTCTTTCAAAAAATGAGATAGAGGTGGATTCTAGCGTAGTTTTATCCCATGAATCTGTATATCACTTTCATTTTCCCCGAAGATGTAACTAAACGCAAGCAAACACGAAAAACCTCCGACCAGTCGTGATGTCGTAAGAGGATCTTTCGGCCGCCAAGCGCGTGTCCCTTGTGTGGCGCGTGCAGCGTGCTTGCCAGTTATATCCCCCGCACTGACACCACTCGTGATGTCTTTTCTTCTCTTCTTAAAAATAGCGAGTGTGCGTGCATAGCTTTGATAGGCGCTGAAGATGCGCGAGAGCGGAGTTTCCGAAAACTCCTTTTGTCATGCTCTGGGAAAAAGAGCTTCAGCGGTACTTTTGAAGATGATTTTCTGCAGCCTCCGTGCACCAAATTAAAAAAATAATGTCGATATTCGAGATCCTGGAGGTCAAATGAAGACGACTCTAGTGTGTTTCCTCAAATACAAAACCGCTTCAGCTCCGCTGTAAGGCTTTACCCTAAGCTTCCCCCGTCTACCTTGCAAGTACAAAAAGTCACTTTTACAGAAACAGTATTACCAAGGACTGTTTGCAGCAACAAGCTGACAATGCTGCAGCACGTTCCATGTATCGACACAGAGAGCAGCGACAGTTTTAAATAAGTAGTAACTTCTTTATACAACATTTTTTTGCATATACACAACAAAAGCAGGGCGAAACAAGTATTTTCTCCCGCTGCGAAACAACATGACGTTCCCCCGACGGTACAGAGGCCCGGGCTGTAGAGGTTGGGGCTCAACCTGCAACAAGATACGCCGTTGGCTTCCTCACCCGGTACATCGCCGGATCCGACGGTACTTCCCAACACCCGGATGTTGAGAGTGCGCATTTAGAAAATCCTAACGACTGCTGATTGCATTCTTCGTTGTGCAGAGCATGTTACCATTAGGAGGCTCTGAGCAGAAAAATTGTGGGACAACTGTTTTCAATGCCGCTCTTTAGTGTAGTGTCACCTACACACCGAGTACTAGTGCACTAAGCAATACCTCGACTCTCCAAGCTCTTTGCCGAGATCACTTTGGTCACTTTCTCTCACAAAGACGGTGAAGCACGAGAGAGAAAGCCTGTATATTTCAGATGATGTTTTCTCAATGCAATGACGGGCATTCAACTGAATTAGTTTTGCATAACGTATTTGTCCCAACTGGACTGCCGAGATTTGGGTACCGCACCATTTCACAAAGTCAAAATGCTGCTTTTAATTGCACCAGCGCAAATAAAAGGCTCAATCGTCACGAGCACCGCATCCAGACTCGACAAAACCGCAGAATATAAGTACTATATCACTTCTTCGCTCTAGGCATGCAAAAATAGAACGACTAAACTGGGACACATTTGAAAATGGTGCAGTGACGTATGAGGAAGACTGTACACTGTACTCTGACATTTCAAATAGCACGCGAAAAACGAAATAGCTGTGAAACAGTTTTCTTGTTGCTCAGATTTGAGGCTTCTAGGCCACCGCAGAATTGCCAAATTACGAAAAATTCATACTGGAATGGTAATCAATAAATGTCGCAACACTTCGCATCTCAATAGGGCATTAAAACCCACTTTCGATGCTAAGGCACTTGAAACCATCCCTTTCCACATAGTAATATATTATTTGCTATTGACTGCAGTTTGTGTCTCCCCACACAAGCTACATACCGTAAAATACCGGCAAAGCCCCCACTTCGTTCAAGCGCCCACTATTAACATTTCCCGAACTTGGGAATTCTGCAAATTCTACGTTAACCGCTTAATTTGACCGCACAAGCGCTCACGTCTAGATTAACCCAGTTTTCAGTGAAAGTCAGGTGGGTGCTCCCCCAGTATTTTACGGTAGCCTAGCAGTGAGTAAGTAGTAAGACATAGTAAGTAGGACCAAAAACACACAGCATCTGAGCCAATAGAAGTGTTAAACTTGGCAGTTAAAAAATGAACTAAATTAAATAAAAGGCTCTTAAACCTTTGACATAAATAACATCCCTTTCTTGCAGCTGAAAATACACATACCATATAATAAAAACAAAAACACTCTCTAAATTAAGAAACAAGTTGCCAAATCTCATTTCCTCACTTGAAAGGAGCCATCAACAATTTTTTTTCTTTTTTAAACAGTGTTTAAAATAAAACCTTGACATTCAGCAATGTTACTTGGTGACATGCTGCCAACCATAGCACGAGCTGGGGTTGGTAATGCACAGGGCAAGAAGTGCCGTGCTTCTTGTCAGAGTTTGACTGTTCTCCATTGCAGCGATTGGACACGATCCAGAGCCTATATCCACCAAAGCATTGATTGTAACCGAGTGCAAAACCGAGTGCTTGAGCAGTGTTTCTATCATTCAATTTACACAGCAACACAGAAGCTTTTGCAAGCATACTTGGATCTCAGTTGAACCAGTATGCTTGTGCAAAATGTGTAACATTCAAGTCCAATGCTGTTGCATGGTTCCATTAACATGCATATTGTGTATAGCAAGAATGAACAGATTTCTTTAAGCCCAGAGAATACGCAAGATCCAAACAAAAGAAAACTAACTATATGTATAAACATGTGATTTGACTCCAGTAATTGAAAGCTAAAACGGGGACGAAGACAGACAAACATTTGCTTTCGGCCTACAACATTATCTCGTAGCCTGAAAACTTCGCCCCAGTGAACCTCGGTTGGGCGAGGGAAAGGTTTGCTAGAGCAGAGTTTTCAAGCTACAAGATAAATGTTGCAAGCTGAAAGCATGAGTCTGTCTGTCTTTGTTTCCAGGCTGTGTTGCTCCTGGAAATCTTAGGCAACACGCTCATTAAATTCTTCATGAATCGAAGCATACAAATTCTCAACTGTAATGCATTTTCCAGTCAATACGGTCAAAGCAAGAGTGATTTGCCTCTGGCAACAGTGAAACAAGATGTATCCAAACCTCTTGGATTTTCTGATAATCAATATGCTTGTGTGGAGAGCTCACCGCCAACTCTGCATGGTAAATGTCCATAGAAGCATTCTATTTTGCTGGAAGCTTATGGGGCTCTTGAGTGTTCTTCCGAGACAAATGAGCCTAGACAGCAGCAGTTACGACTTTTGTAAAGGCCACAACTCGGCTAGAGTTGCCGGACTTGAAAAAGGGACTCCACAATCACAAAGTGGAAGCCTGTGCTGTGCTTCCCACAGTCTAACCAGTAGATTCATAAAACAAATCTCAACTGTCCTTGATCGTGAACAAACTAGAAAGGCTGAATTCATAAGCAGCTTTACAAACTAGCCCTATCATAGAACAGCAAATGACTATCCTGACATCATGGAGGTGAGAATTACAGATGCAACGAAAACCTTTCTCAAGCACCAGAATGAATGTTTTCTCGAGTCAGCCTTGGACCTCACAATGTTTCATCTGTGCCCATGTCATGTGACAGAGATCAGACCTGGCGCAGCCCATCGTGACAATTCATGCTGATGTCACAACCCTGCACGGCTTGATTGCACAATGGGTGACAACATGAAACTGCACACCTAGTCAGGCTCAAGTTTTTTCTTTTTTTCTTGACATTAGATAGTTATGGGTTTCGAGTGGCACTGGTTGTCTGTATTCATCTACATGCAGGGTGGCAGAATTTGGCAAGAGTGACTAGGCAAGGCTGGAGAACAGTGGTGAGAAAAAACACCTTAGGCACTGTCATGGTCTAACCCGAGATGGCATGTGATTCTGGAAAGGCAAAGAACTGGTCATGCATATGAGTACTACATATAGTGAGGTTTTGCGGTACTCCAAGATGTTTCTTTTTTTAACATGAATGAGCATAATTGCCATTACTGTAGTCCGTTTGCATATTAGGTGAGCGTTACTTCACACAAATAGGCCATTTCTTCTCATTGCTACTCATGGCATTGTTCCAGCCCCTGGGCCTCCTTGTAAGATAGCAAACAACTGTCATAATGTCTATCCAGCTAAACTGTGGCCCTGCTTGCATAAGTACTATAGGATGATGTGGATCACCAAGCATAATACTTCACTTGGCATAACGCTAAGATGCACACCACCCACCTACACTACCGACACGAGCCAGAGGGTGAAGCATCGGAACATTTCCATTCTAGGAAGAAATATATCCTCTCCGATTGACAGGGCACAGCAAATGGAACAGAGATGGCAAACTTCAATTCTCACGGATGGCCAGGGGGCACAAAAGTGCAAGCACAAGTTAACTGAGCTTCGATGTTAAGAGATGACGTTGCATCGTAAGAAAAACTCGAGGATGATGTTTAAAGGATAGAGAAAACCACTGCAACGTAACCGTCTTCTCAAAGCTTCGGACACCCGAGTCTATGTTCCGAGAGTCTGTCACTGATATTTCATGTTTCTTCTCTTTGTTAGATTTGCGGTCTCGTGTCCTAGTTGCATTTCACCTGACCAGTCTGCTCCCGCTCGTAGCCTTTTACCGCAAACAATAGGCTCGTCCTCTCTCAATGACTTTCTATTCACGAGGCTCGTTCCTCGTTGACCCTCCTCCCAAAAAAACATTTGCCTCCCGCCTGTCCTAGAACGAGAAAATTCTCCAGCTGGAACAGATCACGTACCAAAAGTCTACGTGACAAAACACAACTCCGAAATGTCGACTTTGGGCTCGAGTTGGGCCCCGGTTCGGATCCTGCACTCCCCGCCGGAGGCTTTCCAAATCGCACGCGGGCTCAGCCCACGGAGGCCGACCCGACCGAGGCGCGAGCGCGGTGCAGCCTCCAGGAGAGGCGCACGTTGGCCTGGCGTCAGCCGATGCGCGTACTCGACACGGTGATGCCCAGCGGCTCGTCCTTGGAGTTGATGCGCTGGTAGCCCTCGGCCTGGTGCTGGAGCGGGACGCCGTGCACCGTGGGCGCCGGCCTTTCCTCGAGCAGCGCCACCGTGAGGTCGTCCCGCTGGTCCCTCGTGCTCTGGAGCAGTCCCTGCAGGCTGGCTAGGGACACGTCCCAGTCCTTGAAGGCGTTGAGCAGGAATATGGCACACACCACCGTCAGAAATCCCGTCAGCATGCCTGCGGGAGGAGCGGAGCGGCCTTTTGACTTGCGTTCGGAACCGGCCGACCGTTCTAGGTTTCAGCCTGCTGCACTCTCCCGCCATTGCGGCTACAAACTGCCGCACGACCGAAAGTAACACTCCTTGCCGAGTGCACTCTACGAACGATGGAGCATGTCACGAGTGCGAGTAGAGCTCGTTATCGACCCAAAGGGCCGACACCCGCCGCAGCGCTGCTAATGTAAAGAGGTTCCGACTGAGACGAGGTGCAGCGGAAGTGGCAAAGCAGGCAGTGGGGACGGCAGAACCGGGCCATCCTGGACTGCGGAACAATTCTATGATATTGGAAAACTGCACGAAATAATTATCGTAGACACAAAGTTTGTGCTTTTTCATCATTTAGTCGTACGGAGTCTCATAAGCAACAAATTCTACCCCTTAGGATGGCTTTCCGAACAAATGATTAAAAGTGTTTGTTGGAACTTTCGATCGATTGGACACCCGAGGTGTGCAGAACGAGAATTTTCTGCCACGCGAAGCTTCAATCACAACCTGATTCTAAGTTAGAGACAGGAAAATCTGGCGATAGTTTACTTCTCCTAATATAGTTGTAATCTGTAATTCAAATACTTGCTCCAGTATTACAAGCACACTTCTACATTGATTCCCCATGTCCATATCTTTGCTCTAGAGAAATTCTACTGCACTGAAACTGTAAACAGGCTGCAAAAATTTGTTACCATGAGCCCACTACTATATTTCCTTGTAGACGACACAGTGCACTGTGCTCGCAGTTTTTCTCTTTTTTTCGAATGACAGCCGCAATACGGGTAGCGTGTTTTCCCTACCGTCAATTTAGGCCTGGCAGACAGACGTCTACCAGTGCGGAGCAGCTACAGATCGACTGACCGCAAACGAGAGACGCACCACGGGATCTCCCCGACCAGGAAAGAAAGGAACGCACCGATCAGGTCCTCAGCGGTCATGTTGCCCCACTCCTTGAAGAGGATGGCCGACGCAATCAACACAAAGGTGGTGAAGAAGACGTAGTAGATGGGGGTCACCACAGACGTATTGAAGACGTCCAGTGCCTGCAGAAAAAAAGACTTTACGCTTTTAGACATCAAATGGAGGCCGTGAACGTTTGATGCAAACAAATTGTAAGTGCAGCTCAAAAAAGCTCTGAAAGCTACTTAAAAAGTAAGTACTGTAAACGACCTAATTTTCGTGAGGACCTAATATTCACGAATTACGTGAACAGCTTACAATTCGCGAAAAATAGATCCCGCAAACAATTCCGGTAAAATTTAAACACTTTGGAATCTATATTGAGATCCGACCGTGTTGCGAAAATTAGGACCCGCGAATTATTCCAAAACTTCAGATTTGACCTAAATTGCGAAATATTGAGCCCGCAAAAACTAAGTCGCTTATACTATGCTAAAGATAGTTAACCCATTCGCTACCGCACGACGCGTCACGCGCTGCCGGGCCCTCCGTACCGCACGTTTTTCTCTTAAAACAGGGCCACACTAGGCATTACTGTTTTACTTGTATAATAAGCTTTTACAGCAAAACTCAGTGCAGAAAACAAGAAAACATGTTTATTTACGTGCTTAAGTGGTTCGTTTAAGTCTTTAAATCACTAGGCCTTCACAGATTCTTCCTCATATGAAGGATATCGAAGCACTCCAGCCTCGGTCGCTTAGGCGTCGCACAACCAGTACGCTCTTGTCGTGATCCGGACTCAGAACTGCTGTCGGAATGGCTACCGTCGTCGACAGAAGGCTCGGAAAACTCACTATCACCACCAGACGTCGCGTCATCATCGCTGTTGACGAGGAAATCTATGATTTCATCGCCAGAAAGGCCACACCGTACACTGGACGCTGCCATCTTCTCCAAGCAGGCAACGATCGAGCAGGGAAGACGACACACAAAAGAACAAGCTCAAACAAGCAGAGCGAACAGAAGGACCCTCGCCATCTGTTGGCAATGTATCCAACTACACTACCCCAAGTCTACATAGCACGCCATCTATGAATGGCTCTTTAAAAGAGAAATTCATGCAGACCGGCGAATCGCCGGCTTTGGCAATATGGCCCCTGACGGCATGCCCGGCGATTCGCCGGCTTTGGTAGCGAATGGGTTAATAGAAATACAGATAATATGAATGTATCTCGCATGAAAGCAAGTGAGTCACGTTTTAACTGTACTTCCAAAATATCCCACGATGTAGAGGCATGTTGCAAGTGTAGTGTCCAATGCAATGAATAATATTTAGCGCATTTGAATTTTAATTTAGCATCCTGCTTGTGTAGTACTTTGCATGTAGCGCCATCATCGAGAGAAAATCGACATAAATTTGGGGATTTGCCGACATATAACTTTCAGGAGTAACTGTAATTGAAGCATGTTACAGGTTACTCTAAAAGCATAACCGAGTTGCAGCTACGGTGAAAAATATTTCTTTGCGACTTGGGAAGTGTTTCCCAGTCAATGAAAACAGAACAAGTCCCCCGGTCACCCTTAACCATCTTTACACCCAGTTACCTGGGCCCCGTTAAGTCTGACCTCAGTTGCGCTTAACCGTGTTTAAAGGAGACATGCAAAAGGAAAAAAACTTTTTTTTTAAACAGCCGTGTTGGGAAAAGGAAATCATAAAACGAATTTCCAACGAAAAATAAAATTTTTAGAGCTATATTTACGGCGCTATACGAATTTGTAGTTGGCACCCACGGGCGCCGCGAAAAAGTGGCCCATATTTATCACGTGACTGGCCCCTATTTGCCACGTGGTACTTGCGCTCTTTCGGAAGCTTTTTATGGTCTCGAAATGTTACTTATTCATCTTCATTTGAAGTGCAACAAAAAACAAAGACTAATAAGGAACTTTCGAGTTCCCAAATGAAGCTTTTGAAGAAGCGCAAGCAGACGTGATAGACCTGTGCGCCGGTCAGATGACGGCGGCGGCGCCCCGAAGCAGACAAACTTGTGCGGCGGCGGCGACGGCGGCGTGGAGAAACGCGTTGAAGCGGCGGCGCACAACGCTCAGCATGCGGTGGCGGCGACGCACAGGTCTACCACGTGACCAGCGGCGGCTCCCGCGGGCGCCAACTACAAATTCGTTTTGCGTCGTAAATATAGCTCTAAAAATTTTCTTTCTTCTTTGTAAATTCGTTTTATAACATACTTTTTCCATCTATGCTGTTTAAAAAAAAAATGTTTTTTCCTTTGCATGTGTCCTTTAAAGGTTGTTTCCAAGTGGGGGCGGCACCTGCCTTGTTGAGGTAGTTCATCTGGATGGAGATGCAGACGACCACGCCCAGCAGGCAGACCCAGGTGACCCAGGAGGTGAATTCATTGCGGCCGGCGGCTCTCCCGCAGGGCCAGCCCCAGGCCCTTGCAGCCCATCACCGACAGCGAGCCAATCACCGAGCAGATGGCCACGTAGATCACCACGTTGGACGTGCCGTACTTGGGCGCATAGATTACCGTCAGGATGCTCGTCACCGTCACCACAAATATGACGTACACGATGAAGGCTGCGGGAAGATCGCAGACTTGTTAGAAGCATGCGGATACCAAACCTGCCACCGCAAACTGAATGTGAATATTGATGGTTGACTTCAAATCAAATTAAAATCTTCTCAAATATGAACATCTTACATTCAATGTAAACTTAGCAATGGATACTTCATTAAATCGCAGCTGGAATTATATTTCAGCAGACATACCTATGAAAAGAAACAGTTTTATTACACGAAAAGCATTTCACATATACCACTTGTATTAAACAAAAG
>JAZHYW010009005.1:0-24936 GCA_037355805.1 Ixodes ricinus
AGAGGATATCGCAGCTACCGAGCCCTATGCAATTTCAATGGCAACTTTTTAGTATTTTTTCTCCAGAACCACCGGACGGATTGACTTGGGAATGGTTTTATTAGAAAGATAATAAAAAACTGAGTCATATTGTGGCGCTACATTTCCCGATTTTTAAGCTTAAAATTTTTTACGGGAACTTAAAGATGCTTGAAAATGCCTTTTTTTCCGTTCCGTTCTTCATAAACATTTAAAAATAAACCGGGGCCTAAATACAAATTTAGGCTCCACAATATTCAAGACCAAGACTTTTAGAATATATCTCTTATAAGATCTTTTTTCCAGAGATTCTCATTGTGATGAATTTTAACTAAGTTTGTAGCCTATCAAAACGTCAAAAAATCCTGCTGTCAGGTGGCGCCATCTATGAGTGTTACCGCAAAACCTGCTCTTGAAATTGCGCAATGTGTTATTGCGCCCCGGACTACTTGCATCTTCAAGGTCGTCGGTTTGACAGTCGGGATTTTGAGGAAGTGTGCCTCTCGAAACAGATCTTTTTTTTTTTTTTTGCTTTTTGCTTTTCGTTTTGTTTGGGTTTGGGGGGGGGGGCGAAGATACTTTGCGGGTTATCGCGATAGTGAGTAATAGGTTGTCCATCGCCCGAGCGCGTCCTTGGGAGGATGTTCCGTTCTTTGTTGGTGTATTGAGGTCGCACAAATGCGAGTAAAAGGTTTCTTGTTTTTTTATTTTTTTGTTTGGCGGCCTAGATATTTTGCGGGTGGGTGTGAGTCATTAGTTTTCAATCGCCAGAGCGCGTCATTGGGAGGATGTTCCATTCTTTGTTGGCGTTTGCGGTCACGAAAATGGGAGTGAAAGATTTTACCCTTCAAGCGGTCCTTGCGTGAGGCCTGAAGTTAGCAAATGCAGGCAGACAAAGCTACCGAAGCGTCAAAGAGTAGATATTGTCTTACCACTTCTTTCTGTTCGAAGTAGGATAGGTGATTTGATCTGGCGGATTCAAATATTCTGCAGAGATGCATTTAAAATGTTTACTTATTTTAAATGCGGAAGAAACATACGTGAGGTCGTCGATTTTGTTTTAATTTCGACATTCGCTTTGCATATCAACTGGTGGAGGCCGATTTCTACCAAAATAAAAACAAACATTGCGAAAATTTCGTCAGTGAAGCTAAAAACACAACAAGCATTTTGGTAGTAGGCGTGACACGTTGCTATTTGGAAGTTGTGAAAGTCGCGCTGAAGATTCTTTGTTTGACTCGAACCAACACACTCCTGGCTCAGTATTATGGTGTTCGTCGATTGCACTGTCTTGGCTGCGATGAGCCCTTGGTCGGCTGTTACTGTTGGGCGGCGGACAAAAAATCTCACCGGAGAACGGGCGGCGGAAAAAAGCTCTCTGGAGAGAAGCTTACCAGTGAAATGCTCACTGCAAAACCGACAAATTCGGAGAAAAGCTAATTTACGAAATATTTTATAATTGTTCGCACTGCGGTGTTTATATTTAAAACTCACGTCCGCACTTTGCACAGCGCTCATGCTGCGCTTTTTGCGTGCTCGTATATTTGAAACCAAGCGTTCTTGTTCAGTCCCAGAAGAATGGCTTCCTTTCTAAGAAGAATGGGGAAGAGGCAGACGAATCCACAGTTTTGCAAAATGCGAGCAACTAAAAAAGTGGGGAACGCTTTTTTTTGTTAACTTTTACATGGAGACAAAACATTGCCTCATTGTTGAGTACTATGAAAAGCAACAATGTGACCTCCGTCTCGGCGCCCGACGATTCCTGACCTCCCAAAAAGTATCAAGTTCGTCTTAGGCCACATAACCGAAATAGGTCATTGCTTACTACAAAGCAAAAGAAAAACGGAACATAATATTGCCGCGCACGCAGCTAGCCAAGTAGGCGGTGCGCCCGTGGCCTAACGGTTACCTTGCTTATCTTCGACGCAATTAGCCGACATTCGTTGCCTGGCCGCGGATACACCTTTTTATTGTTTCTGTAATGTCGCGTTCTGGTAAATTCGAGAACCTTGTTGCTTATTCGAGATTAAAATGTTCTACGCGCCGAACCTTCTACACCGATTGTTCCAGAAGCCCACTCGTCTAATAAGGAACTCCGCGTGGAGAGCCGGAGTCGGTCGCGATCCTGCTGTTTCGCCGACATCGACGCCTGCGACGCCAACCTTCTATTTTGTTCGCCCCATTAAACGTTTAGTTTCTTCAGTTATTCACCGCCTCATCCTTTGTCATTCGTGGCAAGAACTTTATCGTTTGGATGCAAAGAAAAACACTATTTACAAAAACGAGAAACGATCTGGCCAGAAACCATGTTCGATAAAAGGGCCGTTCTACGAAACGGCTTCGATGAAATTGGGTTCAATTACATGGTGTTCATTTAAATGACCTTGATAGAACAGAGTTCGATAATATATCGAGAGCTGCGAAGAAATAATGTTAAAACGGTTTGTAAATGTGAGCTTTTCTCCGCATCTATCCAAAGTCTGGTGAGCTCTTCTCCGCATCTGCCGGATTTCCGGTGAGCTTTTCTCCGCCGGAGAACAACGCAATACCGAGGGGCTTGTGGGAGAATAGCTCACCAAAGAAAAGTTCACCGCAAAACTGACAGATGCTGAGATAAACCCACCCAGGAATTATACGATTAAGCTTTTGAATTTAGTTTTTGCGGCTCTTCTCTGGGGGCCCTGTAGCGAACAGAAACGGAGATATATACAAAATTCGTATATTGCAGACACCAATAGGAATGAAGAAGAAGGAGTCCACAGTTCTGCAGGATGGGAACAAATAACAAAGGAATAGACACGTCTTTTTCTATAAAGACATTGCCTCAACGTTGAGTTCTATGAACAGTAACGAAATGACCTTGTCATTGCACCCGACGACCACACAGAGCCCCCAAATTTTGTCCGGTCCCCATCAGCACCAGAAATCATAAGTTACTACAAATAAAAAAAGAACGGAAAATAATTTTTTTATTGTTCATATACCAAAAGAATGCCGTTTCCGTAGACGAAAATCACAGGTGAGTTTCTACCGCATTCATCAAGACGGCGATGAGCTTTTCTCCGCGTCGGTCGGTCTGGCGGTGAGATTTTCTTCTATTAGCTTTTTTCCGAGATTCGTGACTTCGGCATCGACCTGAACCTTTTTTATATCGGAACCGCAGAAGATCGAACGGGCCTGAAAGACGATGCCGGTTTTCAGCCATCACATTTTCACAAAGTGCGGCATCTAAAGCTCTGTTGCGCACTAGAAGGCCACACACACCTACACCAGACATTGCACCGAACGCCGTTTCATTGAATCCGTCATAGGTTTCTGCCAATACAATTTGAAAATTTCTGATTGTCCTCTCGTACGACAGACACCTGGATGGCACGACAGAGAACGCGCCTGCATGGGGTGTATCCAAGCGGATGGATTCGGGGTTCCACCACCTCCCCTCCACCAGCCCCAAATTTTTCGTTTTGTTTGGTTAGCAACGTTTCTTGGCCGGCTATTACGATTCTTTGTTTAAAAATACCGGCCAATTGTTTCAATTGAACGTTTCGGTACGGGACGACCACTTTTTCGATGAAACGGCGTTCGATGAAATGTCCTGGAACCTACGCGCTTATCGCTTTTCTTGCTTCGGGGTTATTTTCCCGATTATTCCTTTGCTCGACGACAGCTCAGGCACAGCTTTGTACTCCCCCCCCCCCCCTTTTGTTTTCCTCCCTAAAGAGAAACCGACAAAGCACGAAGAAGGTCCAGACTCCTTGACTCATGCCATATAACGACGCCTACCGTAGCCACAAGCCAGTGGACCCCCGATAATAGACCGATCTCACCGAGCGTTCGGCGCATGCGTGAAGCCGACATAACTTTAGTTCACAAGAAGAAGGCGGCAGTGTCTGAGACGGCTCGTGCTGTCTCGTGCTTTTCACGCGCACCAGAGTTCCAGCGAGGTTCGGGCACGTGCTGAAATACTAAAGTTACCTCGATGCATTGCGGCAGCGATGGCGTAGTCAAACTGACTGGTGAGATGGGTCTATTCTCTTTGAGAGTAGCGTTATCCCCAGCGCAAAGAGGGAGCATAAAATGTTCGTCGTTTCGTCAGCCTATCTTTGTAACATCGCGGATGGTTTGTGGAAACCAGACCCGACTGAGAGCGAAGTTCGAAGCCTTCCGCGCCAATATGTCGTCTCTATTGGCCACAAGAACGAGCTTCCAATCAGTGTAAGGATTGGTTGTTCGATCCGGTTCCCGGACATTTCATCGAACGCCGTTTCGTCGAACGCCGTTTCATCGAAAAAATGGACGTTTCATCGAACGCCGTTTCATCGAACGCCGTTCCATCGAATCGCTGACGGCCGTTTCATCGTAATGTCTTTTATATAAGAAGCTGTGAACAGATGCTCTTTATTCCCGGAATCGAGTGAGGATATTTGTACCGATTTTTATGTTTGTTTCGCATATTATGCTTATCTGTTCACCCTCTGTATTACCCGATGGGCCTTGAGGGTATTGTAACAAATAAATAAAAAGTCGCACTCCCGGTAAGAGCGCACTCCAACTCATGGAGGCCAGAAGGCGGCTTAGGTTTTGCGCAGGCGCAACAACTCTAGCCATGTGAGCCTCCTAGCCTCGTCATATCTTTCTATTGGTACTTTTTACTGCCCGAAGCTTGCAGTAGCTAAAGCTGAGGTGCTATTTATGAAACTACAACGAAACATTTTTTTTGTTTTTGTTTTAAGACTCAATGAAGTCAAAAGTAAGTGCGTCACTTCAAATTTTATTTGAAAACTTTCGGGGGCTCATGTGTTCGTGCGACAGCCATTCACCGTTTCAAATGATGAGCAATTGCTCTCAAAAAGTCCCCCACAGCCATGCTCCGTTGGTTCTCATAAGAAAAGGCGGACGTTCTCATTTCTTGGCACAATGGCCTTCTTTTGGCGAGGAGGCTCTTGGGAACTCAGCATCGCCTCCAGCTTGTCTTCCGTCAGTTTATGTTCTGCGGCGAGGCAAGTGAAAACTTCCAGAACCCGGGATGGGCACCTCCGACCAGCTTCAGGAAGCGGGAATGCCACCCTGGCGTTCGATAAGACGGTGTTCGATAAAACGGCGTTCTGATGAAACTGGCTTCGTATGAAACGGTGTTCGATGAAACGGCGTTCGATGAAACGGCATTCGACGAAACGGCTTCGATGAAACGGCGTTGACGAAACGGCTTCGATGAATGTCCGGATCCCAGTTCTATCCTACTATCCTCGCCGTGACGTCACGGCTAGAACAGCGGTTTTGTTCCTGGGAGGTCAGGATCGCACGAATAAAAAGATAGGCACTGTGGCACTGTAGGCACAATAATTTTTACCTTGTAAGAATAAGGCAAACATCGTGGAATATCCTATCAGCCAAGTCTAAATCGTTTCTGAGACGGCTAGGAAAAGAAATGATCTCGTCAGGTCACTATGGCAGGACGCTAGAATGACGTCACGCACGAGCTGCAAAGTTCGTGCTTTGACACTAGACTTCGTGCCACTTTATGTGCGAGCGAATTCAAAGCTACAGAGTGAGCCATATGCATAGAGAAATCTATGACTGTGAGCGTTCCTGACCAGCTCGCGGGCTCGTGCAGTGAGGGCACCGTTTTAGACTGAATGCTCGCGCGTTTAGCTTCGACTTCGCTCGTACCTAAGGTGAAACGAAGTATAGCTACGCTTTGTAAGAAAAGCGGCTTTTGTCGAGTCGACCAGTACGTTGCACCACGGCGTGTTCACATTCTGTCACCAGTTGGTGGCACTCAGACGTCACGAAAGTTTATTACCATGTATTTGGTGTGTCTATATAGGAAACTACTCTAAAACTCTACTCAAAAAAAGCTTTTTTTTTTCTTTTTCTAAATTAGTTAAATCTAGAAACCAAAATAAGGTATTCTCTGCTCAAATAAGGACTATACCCGTCGGTGCATCGATCTCATGTTTTTAAACTTGAATCGGTCATAGTATGCTACGAAGACCACTGCGGAGGTGGCCGCAGTACATAACTCACTGATACGCAAACATTCGACTTTATCTCAGTTTCGCTTGACATAGAATTGGCTCATTTCGAAAAAAAAAAACTATTTATGATTTTGTAAAAAATATATACACATGACCCAAAAATCAAACAGCGCACTTTCGCTCTTGCACTATGTGCAACAGCGTTTACTTATTTGAGTGATTTGCGGTGGCGGCGCTTTGTCCAGGCGAACAAAACAAAACAAGAACGAATGCGGTGCTCGGTAACACATGCTAGGGCCTTAGTGGCAATTTAATTAATTAATTACAGATTAATCACTTTTGCGAAGTGATTAATTATAATATGTAATTATGGAAGTTACAGTTTTAATAATTTTAAAGCATAGCTTTGTGGCAATAGAACTACGCTTTGATCAGTACGCATATAAGACCCCTACGGCGTAATTTATATCTGGCCAGATCTGAAGATTTCAGATATGGCCATATCAAAAATTGGCCACATATAACCTGATATAGTATATCTGCCAGATATAGCCTGATATCCCTGGTCAGATATGGAAATCCCAGATCTGGCTAAGTAAGGAAATTCCAGATCTCGCCAGGCATATCAAAAGGACATAAGCCTGAAATCAGGACTATATAACTTTTTATTATCTACAATTCTCCCAAGTGCTCCGGCCCGCAGTCAAGGAATTAAAGGAACGGTGATCCTTCAGCTCCCTAGTGATCGCTAGTTTCGACCAATTCCATGGTTACACAGTTTCGAGTGTAATTCGTAGTCACCCTGAACAAGCGTCCCAAAGGGCTCAATGACCTGTCATATCACTTTTAAACTTTCTCGTAAATGGCAGCGTTTATGATACTGTTCATTCTGTCCAACCTTCAACAAGGCTGAGGCGCCGAAATCTCTTACAATATTATCATTCTCGTGATTGTTGTTTTAGCAGGAATTACTTAAAAGCCGAGAAATCACAACAACCAAAACCGGGATTTAGCTCGGATTCAGCGGAGCTGTTTCTAGCATTTTTAGCGTTTTTAACTTAATATCAGCGTCTTTGAAGCTGTGCGAGAATGATAATAATGTAAGAGATATGTCTGCAGCTCATTCAGGTTGAAGGTTGAACAGAATGCACAGTACTGACATTGGCGAAAAATGTTAAAAGTGATATGACAGGTACTTGGGTTCAATACGACACTTGTTCGGGGTGACACCGAATTACACTCAAAACTGTGTAACCAAAGAATTGGTCGAAATTTCCGATCACTAGGCAGCTGAAGAAACACCGTCCCCATGATTCCTCGAGTACGGGCCGAGGTGTTTGGGGGATTCAGCAAATTGTCTATTCCGGCGTAATGTTAACACTTCAGAATAATTAATTCTACATTGAAATCCTCGTGAAAATTAGCACAAATAATCTCAAACGTAAGCTTGCCAAAGCTGAAGTTTGGGATTATTCGTGCTAATATTTAGCTTGCGAACAATGAGTCATTCACATTTTGCTAACAAAGTAAATTTTTAACTTTTTTTAACTTTTTAATATATTGAAATCCGGCCGCCAGATAAAGCTGTATATACGCCAAATAAGGCTGTGTATACGCCAGATAAGTCTGTATATACGCCATATCAGGCTGTATATACGCCAGATAAGTCTGTATATACGCCAGATAAGTCTGTATATACGCCATATCAGTCTGTATATACGCCAGATAAGTCTGTATATAGGCCTTATATAATCATATAAGGTTTGATATGGCCAGATATGGCCCAGATATAACATTTCCATACGGGACGCAGCACATATGCCAAATTAGGCTGTGTATACGCCAGATTTTTTTTGTACGTTTCGGCAGTACAAGTATATAGTTCTGTATATACGCCATATTAGTCTGTATAAACGCACACCGATTTAGGAATCAGGGTGACCGTTGAAATTCAGGTGCTCTAAAATCGTATAATGGGCTTTGATATGGCTCAGATATCGGCCCAGTTCATATTCATTTTTTCGCATACGGAGATCAGACATTTTTTTAGAGTTGGTAGCTTCATTTTTCAAAGCGCCGCTTCGCGGGAATGAAAAGTAGGCACTGAGGGGCCGCTATTTAGGACGCAACGCCATTCTGGCTTGTGGTAGATTATTTCGCGACACTATGACACGACACATGGCATATTTCGTTTTGTAATGACGATATGGCATATTTCGTTTTTGTAATGGCGATATCAACAGTCTACCTGCTATTTTGGAAATTGTATCGCTACGAAAAATCTCGGAACGCGAAGAACCGAGCCAAATGAATCCAAAGTAGCAGGCAGCTAAACGAGGCTTTCTCTAACCGCGTTTTTTTCTTTCTAATCCGGTAAAGAAATGGACAAAGGGCGCCCTTGGCGATGGCCTCGGAGGCCCAGAACCCTCCCCGCTATCCTCTTTTTGAACGAACAAAAGACAAAGCCATTTTCGCAGCTCGCAGGGCGGTGGGAAGGGCTGGGTGGGTCGGGTTGCCGTCCGCTGATAACCGGAACAAAAAATCGAGCTTTTTCTTTTATTTTTATTTGGAAGCAGCACTATGTCGGGTAAGCACTCGGGCGGAAAGGCTTCCCCCCCAGCGCCATCTGGATTGTGAAAAAGTTCCTATCGGAGATAAAAGAAAAAAGTTCCTATCGGAGATAACTCGTGTGATGCTCATCTTCTTAAAGAGTTTTGAATTTAATGTAAACATAATTTATCCCCGCTCTTCTCTAAAACAAGACTGTTTTGCAGCGGAAGAAACGTACAAGTGTTCTTACTAATTTGACACTGACGAAGCCAACGTTTTTTAAAGTATGCAGGTGGCCTCTGCTGTTTATTCAAGTTATTTTACCCTACGTGACGTCACCTAAAAGGTGGTGCACACCATTTTCACTTCCGAGCCATACGGCTTAATTCTCCAACACTTCTATATGGAGGCTGTTTTTTGTGTTTTTGTTAGCTGCACCACGTTTCAAAATAAAGGGGGAAACGTCATATGAACGCGCCTTTTACTGAGTGATTATAGGGCACTCGGCGCACATTAAAATGTGAATATAGCCATCACCATTATCAGACTAAATACCAGCAGTACTTCGTTAATGTACTTTTTTATTAGTGTACATTTGTAGGTTTGTGTATTACAAATTTTGGGGCGGTCATATGCCGGGGCGCGTTCAATTTAGTGGAATGCACGTAACCAGCCTGAAATTTCCACGATGTTCCTCCCAATATTATTGCACTTTTATCCGGCTAATGTAGCAGAGTATGCCCACAGTGCCCTCTTGTGCGTGTGCCGGTATGGGTAAAAAGAAAGTAGATTAAGTAGAAAGGTTGGGAGCAGATATCTGGGAACATTGGCTGGTTACAGCGAATGCTGGAAATAAAACAATCATGGTCTACGACCGGCTTTTAATTTTGTGAAATAAACATATATCCTAATTAAAGTAACTAGAATTGATTAAACGAGTTTTTACTTAAAGAGTCAGAAAATAGTGATTGTTATAGTCACTATCTAATGCCCTTTGTACCATATAAATAGGATACAAAGACCGCATTCACATAACTCTACCTCCTTCTATTAAAAAATAAATGGAATAAATGGTACAAGTAGAAGAAAGAAAAAAAACACCTGTATAAATCAAAGTAAAGTAGTGAAATCTATTCTTTTTGTAAACTCGCAGAGTATATATTGGTGCATAATGTTCAGTTACACCAACCCAGAATACGCTCAACCAGCTTGTACGTACCAAATTTGAACACTAGTTTTGGATGAGAACGGCATTAGCTTTATTCTGGATTACGAGAGCACATCGGCATTGCAGGCAATGAGACTGGAGATAGACTGGCCGCCTCAATGCATATTCTTCTATCCTCACACGCCAGCATACCGTACCAAGCCCTTAAAGTGCCCATAAAGCTTGCCTTTTTAGAACAACGGCAGTTTAAATGAGATTTGGCCGAAAATAACAAGCTTCGATGTCATGAAGCCAGGACCCGGTGCCTGGAAAACCTCCAGTAATCAGAACCGCTTCCACCAAGTTCACTCCCGCTTGGAAATTGGCCGCACTTTTCCTCACCCATCGATACCTTCTTGTAGGTGAAAAACAACTGGCTTGCGCCCACTGTGGAGATATCTTATTTTGCATATTTTGCTTTCCCATTGTCTGCTACAACGCAGAGGTTATTTTGTCCCGAGATTCTCAGGTACGGCATTCTGTTCAGTCCCACCGTTTCTAATAAAGGAGCCTCTTAAATCGTTTGACTATCGTTTAGCTTTACAAGGGAAAATATGAATGTTATACAAATTATAGCCGATCTTCATTTTTAGTGTACCTTTTCTAGTGTGTTATGTTTTGCCTTGTGTCGCGCAGTATGGCCATTGACCTCTTGCGCCATAAAACCCTGGAGGAAAAAGACAATAGAGGTCATCGATTTCCGAAGAAACCTCACTAACTCGACACGACACTACGCTGCTACCGAACTCAATGTTAACCCGGAGCTGCCCATCTTGGAACGACGACGTCTGATAGACCTGATGCCCGAATTCAGCGACTGCTTTGCAACGTCATCGAAGGTGTGGAAAAGGGTGGTTGCGAAGCATCACGATCGTTACCTACTGAAAACGCGCTCCCTGTGCCTCCGGCCACCGTACGACGACCTTCTTAAAGGAAAGAGAGATCATACAGGAGCAAGTTATAAAAATGCTCAAAGACGACATCCTACAGCTTTGAATCAGGCCGTGAGCCTTTCCAGTCGTACTGGTTAGAAGACAGGACGGAACGCCTAGGTTTTGCGTGGACTACCGTAAACTGAACGCAGTGACGAAGAAGGTCATTCACTAGCTGCCAATCATTCACGACACGCTCGAACGACTGCGCCTCTTCCGATTCTTTTCTTTGATAGACCTGAACAGTGGCTAAAGGCAAATGGTTGTCGACGAACGCTACTGAGAAAAATGACTTCGTCAGGCTCGATGGACCGTACGAGTTCAAGTTAATGCCCGTCGGACTTTGTTCCTCAACGGCAACATGCCAGCTTGTCATGGATGCTGTGCTGGCCAGCCCACGATGCCAGAGCTCTTCTGTTTACATCGGCAACGTCGTGGCTACTCTCGAGCAACTTCAAAAAAGCACTTGAGTTGCCTTCCATTCGTGTTCAGGCAATCATGCCCAAGCAGCACATTATGACCGGCTTAAGCTTGAGCCAGACTGGGCAGCCGGGGAAGTTTTCACTGGGCCTAGATTGTTTTGCCCCATGGCGCTAGGCAGCCCCATCCTGGTATACCAGTCTGGCGACCACCGGCAGCTCCCTGTATAGCCATGGAGTGGCTCACCGCTGGAATTATGGCCTGGGCCAGGCGGGAAGCTCAGTGGTACCCCAAGCTTGGCTCTTTATTGTATATACAGCATGGGCCAGGTTAGTGGCCGAGTGGTTAGCCAAGCTTGGTTAGAAAATAGAAATTGAACCCGGACCAGCAGGGCAGTTACCAGCCCTATTGAAAAATTTTGGAAACTGGGCCAGTTCAAACGGAATTATTGCCACTGGTTAAATTGGTTGAACTGGACAAACTGAAACTGTGCATACTGGTCTTACTATGAAACTGTGCATACCGGTCTTACTGTGAAAATGTGTATACTGGTAATACTGTACAACTGTGTATACTGGTCCACTCCATGCAGTTAAACCAGTTTAACTGGTCATATTGACAACACAGGTCGTAAACTAATAAAATTTACTTTATTTCCCAAAAAATACATACTGCAGACCGCAAAAATAAACATAAAAACATATTTACAATGCAAAAAATTGTCATGATATTTATTCATGTGTCCCAGCCGGTTGGCGAGATTCTCCACATCTTCTGGAGTGTCGGGGTTCCGGTGGTGGCTAACATAGTACCCCAAGGCATCTGAAATAAGAATAAACATCAGTAATTAGAACCATGGCAGATTTATTTGCACCCGTCTGTTCTAAAACAGTATGTAACTAATGCCACGAATAAAAAATATGCACTATCATAAACAGTATGAGAGGGAATATGGAAGCGTGTGCCAATCGTACATGTGGTGCCAGTCTCGCGGCAATTAAGTATAAACCGCATGTAAGCGATTTGGCGAGCGACGAGACAAGCGACGACGATCCGCTTCGCTGTCGTTCGGTCACTCGCGCGACGCGGCAAACCGCATGAAAGCGACGGGAGCAAGCGACCAAGGCGATGAGCGACGATTTCTAGAAATCCAAAAACCGAGCGACGCGACGAGCGACCGTGGGAAATCTCCGCCGCTCGTCGCTGACTCTCGTCGCTCGCTTAATCGCTACATGCGGTTCAGCCTTTACGCAAAGCAACGCCTAGGAATGAAAAGATCCTGCTGTTGCTACCCCCTTCCTGCCTCCCCAGTCTGTCGTCCGCTATGCAACTCGCAACCACTGTGGTAGAGGATCTCTGAAGCTGCATGTACACTGGCGGTTGTATTACTAGCATAGCTGTTCCAAATCGGGTTGCAGAAAGGTTCAGTTCCACATGCACCTGATTATGAAAATGAATCCAAATGGTCGAGCCTGCTTACCTGGCTCGCTGGCGCGGAGACAGAGACAGCCATTGCCCGCGCTGCAATGAGGACGGAGCGAATTCCGAACACGCCGTTCTGGGATGCAGCCATTTCGCCCGCGAGCGAGTGGAACTCAGGCGGAGGACGTCATCAGCCACAGGAACCATCGGCAGAGGCAGCACTCAAGGCTCCGGCAAACTATCGTATCCAAACACAGCTTAAAGACAACTTGTAACCTCCCCAAGCAGAACAGCAGCACCAACAAAGAGCAAAGAGTCCAACCACTGTGGTCCAACTACACTGTAGACCAGCATCGCACCTGTTTCTTTTTTTTTTGGTTCTTGGAACTGCCGTCGACGCCGACTCAAAACTGGCGCTTCGAGCGGGCGCGAGGGCCGCACTGATTGGCCCGCGCGCTCCCTGTCCTGGCACGTGAGCAGCTCTCCCCTTTCAAGGCATCCGCGCTGCGCGCGGGGACACTGCATCATCTCCGGTCCCGGGGCACTGGCGCATTCCAGGCGCCTGACTGATCTGCGGGTGCGGCTTTTTCCCGCGCTTTTCCAACATCACGTGGGAGGCTCCCCGCCTCGGGCACTTGCGCTGGAAGCGGCTTCTCGGTGCAAGCCAGGGTGAATAAAGGCCGCGATAAAAAGCGGGAAAGATATAAAGTTCAAGTGGGAACGATTTGCTGGGAGAGGGATATGAACTCCTATGAGGCGATTGCATCACTGAATTCTTGACCTGTCACCAACTATTGTTGCAAGCTAGGTACAACTGTACATGCGTCAAAATAAAGCTTTTATTTGCTCTACTAATCTGTGATGCGACATCTGCATAGAAGAAACTGTACTGTAAAAGCCAGACATTTTCTCTGCTAGCTGTGGCATGATTCATTCCAGAAACACATCTTTGCCTATGGAATTGGTAAAAACTTGTTTTGTCAAATTGTTGTTTTTTCATTGTGAGCCATTTGGAGTGTAAAAGCACAATTCGTTCATGGAGAAAAAAATGTGATTAATGTGGTTTTCCAGCTTGGGAGTTAAATTAGAAAGAGTGAAACCAACTCGATCCAAATGAAAAAGGCCAATTGAATCGATTCCAATGGTTAATTATTTTAAACTGGGCATACTACTAGCTTGACCAGTACAACGAGCACTTTCTCCAGTTCCGCTGGTATGACTTGTTTAGATACCGTGAGACCAGTTTCATTGCCAGTTGTAAATATTTGACTGCCAGTTAGAACAGTTCGACTGCCAGTTCAAACTGTTTGGCTGACAGCTTGAACATTATGACACCAGTGTCGCCAGTTCAAGCTACCAGTTTTGCCTGGTTAACTACCAGTTTGAACTGTACAATTGACAGTTCAGCCAACTCAGCTGCCACCTTGGCCTGTTCATTTTCCAAGTTCGACCAATTTCGACAGTTTGATTTCCAATTTGCCCGGTACAATTCCACTACAACCAGTTCATTTCGGGTTTGGCCTGTTCATATCCAAACTGTTTTCAAATCGTTTTTTTTTCAATGGGAAAAACGTGTTCTTTTTTATGTCTCTAGCTAAAACAGACTTCTTGCACTGAAACGTCGCTTTCTAGTGCGAGGGCTCGTGCCACAAAGCACCAAAAATATGTTAAGAGAACGCTCATACGAATAAAAAAAAGTAAAAAAGTTAAACAAACTATAGAGTAACAGTGGCTTTCAGCGGGCATTCTGGGTCCAATAAAATACGAGCTTGAGCCAAGGAACATTGCATAGCGGCAATTCCCTGCCATTCCTTGGCTCACCCTATCTTCGATCTGGCAACATGCCCGAACACTGGCTGTTGCTTGTATTGAGTGGACCAGGGAATTCCTATGAACCACCATGGAACCTCAAAGCTTGGCAGAGGCATTGCTACCTTGGCCATCTCTGACCGAGGAAAATCAATAGACAGCCAGGGTACATCAAATACTGGCAGCGGCCTGTTTACGCTGGCCATCAATGACCAAGGAAATTGATTGGTCAACCAGGAACGACGTTCCCTGGTAGTTCCGTGGCTTTCTGGAGCAAGGAAAGACTGTGAAACGCCAGGCTGGCATACAGACGTAAATGGCTGGGCAGTCGTGGCCAAGCTATCACAACTAAGTGCCGATCCTGGCCCCAGCTAAACCAAGCAAGTGTGCTACCTGGGTGGTGGCCGTACTCACCCTCCTGCCTACGATGTGTCGGTTTGCCCATGGTGAGCTTAATTTCCTAGTTCATGTTTGGAGCATCCGCAGATGTTCCCCCTGAACCTGAGAAGGCTCAAGCCGCACCAGCGTTTCCTCCACCGTTAAACAAAAGTCACTAAGAAAATATCTACGCTTACATGCCTACTAAAACGCTTTTTCCGAGATTTTGCGAATTGTTTTTTCGCCGGTGACCCATAAAAGCCTTTCGTAAACTTTTAATTGGAGAAAGAAACAATAGCAGCCCTTCTACGAACTGAAGCAAAGACTCCAGACGCCCCGATCTTCAGACCCTTTGATCAGTCGGCGGAAACACAAGTCCAGAAGAACGCCAGTAAAACAGGGTTAGGCGCTGTACTGGCACAATGGCAAGAGGGAACCGAGTAAGTGGTCGCCTACGCTATAGTCGTACACTGTTGAACGAAGAGCGAACTTACAGAACGACTGAATAGGAACGTCTTGCTGTTATCTGTGCGATAACAAAGCTCCACTCGTAATTGTGCGGGAACATGTTTCGATTGGTCACAGACCACCACTTGCTTTCTTTGTTGGCTTGCCAACATTAAAGGTCCATTAGGACGCCTAGCTCGGTGGAGTTTACGGCAGCTTGAGTTCGACGTGACCGTGGCCCACTAGTTAGGTAGTGACAACAACTGTTTGTCCAGAGCCCCGTCGAGCGGATGACACGAGCCTATTCCTTTCTGGCGAGACTCGCGACGAGCTTATCAGCTGAGCAAACGTGACCCTAACAGGGTTGCAAAAATGGTCCTCAGATAACGCGCTAAACATCAATGCGAGTAAGACGAAGGCATTCATCTTTCGTCATAAAAACAAAAAATGTCTCTACAACTGGGACCCTTGTCCTAATTGCAAAGTATATAGATTTTGTAGATGATTTTAAGAGCTTAGGTGTCATTTTTATTCAGTACTTATCTTGGGAAAATCATGTAAATGATTTACGCGCTAGATTGTCAAAGGTCTTTGGACTAGTCTCTCATAACCGTTTTATTCTAGCGAGAAATGCTAAGTTTGGTTTATACCAGACTTTACTTCGTTCTCACCTGAATTATTGTTATCTAGTTTGGAAACAAACCACCCGCACAAATCTAAAGAAAAAAACTCCTATTGCAAAAAGTTTATGTGCGTCTCATTGAGAATGCTCCTTACGACTCTAGTACCCAGGGTCTGTTCATAAAAAATAGTATACTTCCTGTTTACAACATGTACAATGTATAGGCTGGGGATCCGTTTTAAGTTAGAAAAGAAACGAAATGGGGTATAGCTTAGTACTCTTTGCGGAGCTAAAAGAACATGCAACTTCCTACTCAACTCGGTCGGCGGAACATCGGACTGTGCCAGAAGCCTTGTTTACATGAAAGCGACTTCAGCGCATCGACTCCACTCGTTCTTCGAACGAAGCCGACGCGGCAACGTTTACATGAATGCGCACCAAGTTCTACACGAAGGTGGCGCCACGCCGTGTCAAAGCTCGAAGTTATGCAGTTCCGGCACCAGCCGTACCAGGTTTTCCGGTGCATCGCACATGGAGGCCTTTCGACGCGTTCAGTGGACGTAAATATCGTGCCCGCTGTCTTCGGTGCTGTGGAAGAAGTTACGAGACGGAAGAAACATCAAAACCAAAGCGTTTAGGGCTCCAGGCCGGGCCACCGGGTCAATCTGGACCAGAGGCGACGTGTGTGCGCACGCTTTGAGGACGCCTCCGCGCTTCGCCGCGCCAGACCTCGCTGGTCGCGACCGGATCAACCGGACCCCGAGTCCGAAAGACTCCTGCGCAGCCACGAACGGCACCGAGGTAGGAGGTGCTCGTTCTGCGCTACCATGCAGTGCTCTACAGAGCTCGGAGCTCTCGGTGTCGTTCGTGCTTGCGCCGAAGCCTTTGGGACCCCTTCGGACGCGCAAGTCGTACTTCGCAAGGCTTGGACGGGGGCCGCCCTCACCGAGCAGCTCCGCTATATTCCGCTTACTTATGATGGCAATAAAAGCTCGCGTTTGTTCTCTGGAAAAAATTGCGGGCGACCATACGGACCGCTTTCGGCGCTGCCGACGAGGTTGGCCGCCGCCATGTTCTCAGCTGTTCACTCGCTCCCGCAGCGAGCGCCTTCCCATAATCCTCTCCGTTCCAAAATGCGATGCGACCTCCGTTTACATGGGCTGAATGAATGCGCACTCGCCATCTCGATCCACCTCTGTCTAGCGACTTGAATGCGATGCGCTTTCTTTGCGCATTATGCCGTTTACATGACCGCATTGAATGCGACAACTGGATTCGATGCGACTAAGTCGCATTCATGTAAAACGCGGCTATAGTGTCAGAACAACTGTTGAATGCAATCAATGAAATACACACATCTTACCGTATTGAACAACCTAATCAAAAATAAAATTGACAATATTTATATTGCAATTCAGGAATTTCGAACTTAACCAATGCGGGGCGAAAAAGAATGAATCGATTTATAAACTTGTTTGACTTTGTATTTGTGCTTTGTTATGCCTGCTTTCTCAGTGCTTTTTCGCTGTTGCTTTGTTCTATCTTCAGTATATGCCACTAGAAGGGAGCAAGGGGGCTCCGCTCATGGGCGCTGTTCTCACAGCTTGTTTCTCTTGTTTTCTCCATTTATGGCTCGAAATAGAGAACGAAGTTCCTTAATAGTAAAAAAAAACAACCTTAATCATGTCTTCTTTTCTTCAGTAGAGGCCAATTCCTAAATTGTGATTCTCCGTCCCTTCGTGCTAGTAATTTTCGCTACCTTTTAGCGTGAATCAGACTCGACGTAACTGAACTCTCACGTTACCTATGAAAAAGTGTAGAAATTGACCTTACATGAAATATACGCCAATTCAGTTTCTCCGCTAAGTATCGTGTGAAAATTGGCGGCACGTGACATAAGAACCAATCCAGTTTTCAAGGTAAATTTAGTGGGAGATAGTGACGTCACTTGACCTGATGCCAATATACAACAATTCAGTTTTTCCGCTAGTTTTACCGAAAACTTTCCATGAGACGCCAATCTCTCTCCATTACACTTTTTGCTTCTTTCTTCGCTCTTACTTTCCACATCCTTTTTTTTCTAAGGCGGCCTCCCCATTACTTTCTTTCCCTCGGTCCTTCTTCATCTCGCCTCCATCCCCAGCAACTTCTCCCTCCCCCTTCCCCTTCTCTATCTCTCTGTCCACATCATTCTCCGGTGACAGCCCTCCCCCTCTGTCTTTGTCATGCGAAACATCATTTTAGTTTTCCCATTCCTCTTCGTCTCTTCCCTCTTCCTTCCTCACCCCAACACATCTCCTGACCGCCTTAGGTTACCTTCCCCTTCTCTCCCAGTAGTCTTCTCTCCCCTTGCTCCTTTCCTGTTCACGCGACATTGAATTTAACGTTTCCCCTAGCTTGCTAAAAATATACATTTCTTCTCAGCCGGACCGAGTGATCCGTGTGTTACTAAAATGATTAAAAAAAAAATGTTCTAAATTTTGTATTTCATGCATTTTATGACTTTAAAGTTAATGGTCGCTGCCGATTCTCAAAGCCCACAAAGCACGTTTAACATAACAGCCAGTCGCACATTTTTTTCCGCCGGTACAAGCAAAAAATAACCAAAATAATCATGAAAAAATGCCCCGGTTACGCTACGAAACTTTGCAAATATATTTCAACGCTCCATTGTCAAGAAAATTGGCGACGCAGGGAAAATCAGGTACCGTGATTTAGGCACCTCGCTGCTTTCAGCCTCTCTGACAGTCACAACTCGTGATACGGTTTGCAGCTACGTTTGTTGATAGACTTTATTTCTGTTCTCTGGTAAAAACGATTATCGTGGAAGAAAACGCAGGTGTGCAAAATTTGTTTTCTACGGGGTCATCGATCCCTTCATTTTTTTCTGGGTGCTAAACTTCCGAAAAATTGTTTTTGAACGATTCTGAATTTGAGAAGTAATAAACACTCTGCGTAAGTGGATATTTTCTGCGGGCATGCAGCTCTGAGCTTGTTTCCTGTTCTGCTTTCTTGACAAATCTCTCGATAAACGCATACCGCGATTTGCTTCTCGTCGTTTTATTTTTCTCCTAGGAACAATGACCCGAGAAGATAGTTGTTTTGAGTAGTGTTTGTAAGAGACTTGAGAACGATGTGCAGAACTTTTTAATGAACGACGACGACTCAGTCCTGAATTATCGCTATTTCTCAGGAAAGGTGCGGAGAAAGAGACGCTGTCTCTAAAATTTAACTCTGAAAAGACGCCTCGAGCAATAATAATGTCTCTTTTTGCGCTGATGTCTAGACGCTCCTTTTACCCAAATATTCGTTTGCCCTTAGAAAACCCCGACGACAAATCTCCTCAACGTTATGGATATTTGTTTTTATGAACCAACGCTTTAAGATACGCACCTTTGAAAATATGTTAAATATTGATACGGAGAAGAAGAGGAGCAGTGCGACGGAGCAGAGACCTGGATCACGTTATGGCTTGCGCGCTGGCGGACAGTCAGATTCAAACCCACCGTTGAAAACCACCCCCGCTGGCTTTGCTCCTTAGCGCAGAATGCCACAGCCATCTTGGTTTGGGTGCCGGCGTCTTTGCTGCCAAGCACACCACGTCTTTTCCACCTCGATTCTTCGAAACGATCGTCTGCTGTCCTAGCAGGAAGAAGCATGTTGCCTGCACATTTAGTGATTTGTGAAACCTGAAATTTACTCCGGAATAAAAAATAACCTCTTGCTACAATCGGGGCAGTTGGTCAATTTAGACTATACATCTTAGGACGTACCTTCAAGCTCATTGCGTATCACCACGTATTATACTGGTTATCGAGCCTAAATTCCCTTCAAAAAGTGTAAAGCGCCGGACATAATTTTGTAGAGTCTCGGCAGAAATGAGAGTGTATTAGGCGGAGTGAATTTCGGGAACCTCTTAAACAATTCTATTTGACACAAACTGGGACTACCTTGTATTAATTGAAGAGCACCTCGAGAATCGCCCTCGTTTGAAATCCACGCAACGACGAAACTGAATTTGTATGCATAAACCGTTCCCTGTCGTTGCAGGGGCTGCCTATATGTCTATATACAATGTTATTGGACACAAACTAACACGACCTTTTAACTAAAGAACAGTTCTAAAGTCGAGTACTCAAGGTTTTAAACGTGTAGCTTCATCTAATTTCAAGCCGTTTGTTTCTGCCGTCTTAACACTCGCGTCTTTTTATTGCTTTTATCGCCTGGGAATCTTTCTGCCATTAGTATCCAAAAAGGTTTGTTTTTATTGTTACCATTATGAGCCTTCTTATGTTTATATTTCTACGTGCCGTCGTGGCGTCACGCGAAGACTTATTATCAGGTTACATCTGAATGTCAGGTGACGTCACAGTTTCACTTGACGTAATTGCATCAAGTAACTCATTGTGTACTTGGTGTGATTATGTCGCAGGGAGATGACTGTGCGACGGGACTTTACACGACTATGTCATCTCACAGGTGTCAGCTGACTCCAGGTGACAGGTGACATGATGTGTGTGGTGACGTCAGAGTCGTGTCGAGCGGCGTGACGTCAATGTGGAGTCCGTTGACGGAAAGCCGAATATTGCCCGCGCCGATAGGGAACGCAGTCGATGGAGCGAAACACACTAAGATGAAAGTAAAAAAAATGAGATGAAGTAAAAACGCAAATTGAGTTGCAGTGTCTCAGAAAATAACCCACTTGATTGTAACTAACCACCGGGAAATATTTTATCATTGCGCGACCTTTACCGCCATTACATTTACCTAAAACCACAGTAAATAGTTAAACACAGCTTTACGGTGAATAATATTAAATTTTACGTTATGGTGTTATCCTTCAAATTATTGTCGTGTACACTTCCTTACAGCTAGCTTGTTAAAATCATCCTTTAAGAAATTGCATTAGAATTAGCTCGAAGACAAAGACAAGAACTGCGAAGAACCAAGCAATGGCGCATCAAAGGCTGCAGGTCTTCAATCATACATGAAAACAAAGTAAAGTCCACCAGAGAGAAGTCAAAAGCACTTCGTAGAACAACCGCTGAAAACGCAAAGACGGTTCCTACCAGGTTCAAGTAACGAAAAAAATGCCAACTGAGGGGAATAACAATTATGCACGACCAGAGTGTTGAACCGGAACCGAATCGAACCGAAAACCGGAGCAGAACCGTTATTTTTAGCCGAACCGGAACTGAACCGAACCGAAATCTTCGCCGCCATCTTGGAACTGAACCGGAGCTGAACCGAAAAAAAATATAACGGTAACCGGTTCAAAACGGTTCACGGTATTTTTTTATTACAAAATGAGTGTTTGAGAAGTAAAAATTGGCAGCTGGCATTTCTATGTAGGATCAAATTGTCATAAATCGAATTGCAATGTATAAGAAATTGTGGGTTTTCGTGGCGCTTTTGTATTGACACTACGATTAATCGTGTGTCACGTGGTCACATGACGTCATGGTGTCAAGACATGCTGTCAAGTAATGCCACGTCACGTGACCCCGTGGCGTAGTCGCATTACTCACCGCGTCAAGTCGACTTAAATTCAGAACGTCAATTTCCCCTCTCTTCTCCAACGTTTCGTCTGCTTCTTCCTCCCCGGCCTTCTTTTCCCTCGCCCTACCTTCTTGAGTTGCAACGGAATATAGATGTATTAGCGTTGTTGACACCGTGACGTCACATGCCATCACTAAAGCCCATTTATACAGAAAAGTAGCGACATCCTTTGAAGAATGCCGCCTGCTATCTTGGGCCAAACCAGGCGGCGCTACCGTCGACGCGAGGGTGTAAAAAGCAAAACATAAAGATAAAAGGTGTGAGCGTCAGAGGAGGAGGGAGAAGGAATGCCTATGCTGTCGGAGAGCAGTGCATACTATGAGCTCATGTCGCCAATCAAATAACACCGACTGTGCAACGTCACGGCTTTCATCGTCTTTCTTTGAGCCCATCCTTCGAGGCTGGTAGACCATGACAGTGCGCTTTTAGCCTGTGCGTATGTATTTGCGTGTCTTTCAGCCCTTGACTGCGCTCTGCCGTATGTTATCTTGGTCCAAACCAGGCGGCGCTAGAGTCGACGCGCGGGTGTAAAAAAGCAAAACATAAAGATAAAAGGTGTGCGCGTCAAAGGAAGAGGGAGAAGATGTCGCTACCTTTTTTATTCAGGGGCATTAGCCATCACGAATTTTCACCGCGAGTCGTGCGACACCGTGACGTACTCGGTTGTCATGAGCCTGAGCCGAGTGCTCGGGTTCTTGACAATCAGCATCGCCAAACATTCGTGTTGGCTCGTGTTCAATCAAAGATGAGAATAGCCGAACTCTAATAAAGCCTAAATCTCAACCCATGTTTTATTCTTTGCCAACCCCAGCGCATGACTATGATGAACACTGGCGGTATACAATTAGCGTCAGATCACATTGCCGCCTGTTCTAATAGCGAGTTGAGGAGGGGAAAGCTGTTTCTTTCTTTATTTTTTCTGCGTCTGCCATTGAGCAGAGATGAAAACTAATGGGTGTTTTTGCAAGCTATCAACCTCAGGGATTACCTCTTAGTGGTATTTACTGAAAGTGCAAAAACTGTTGCATGAACTATTTTACATGTACACATCATTGAGGCACTCAAACATGTTTTCGTTGTTGCTGAACTGTCTGAGAAAGTTGTCACGAGAATAGAAGCATTGAAAAGACTAAATATGGCTTATTAATCTGACGATAAATAGAACTACAAGTGTGTATGGCAGGGATACCTGAAAAGAAAGATTCTAGTGGCCTTGGAGGGACAGCCGAAAGTCGGCAGCCGCTCAAATTCTCGCAGTTTTGTTTAAACTTCACAGTTTTTGGATGAAAAATAAAAGAAATGAACAATTACTGCTAACGAATAACAGAAATATAATTGTCGAATTGGCGCCCCCCAACAAAGGAGGGAGTCCCTCAGAAATAAAAAGTATTCTCTGAAAGAGCATCGTCAAATGAAAAAAAAAAAAAGGGGGGGGGGGAAGGGTTAAAAACCTACCGTGTTGTAAAGGTTTCTCTGCTCCGCATCTTCGGCACAGAGCAGACAGTGTGATCCTGCAAAACCACTTCGTTTGCGAAATCACTCCTGCCAGAAAGTGCGTTTTCGGGTGCCAGACGCTCGCGCCGTTCCTCACGACGCTGCACCAAGCAAGAATAATTTTTGTTTTTGAATACATGGGTTGCACTGAGCGCGAACCTTCTGCAGCGTGCATTTTGCACCTCGGGATTTGATTTTCTCAGCAAAAAGAAATCTCTGACCACTAGTGCGATGATGTCACGTGCAAACCATGTTAAACAGTTCAGTTTTCTGTTCAAATGTGATGTTCTCAACACAATACTTCGTTTCACTTTAAGTGAAAGCGTATCAGAAATTAAAAAAGCGAGCTCCGGGCTTTCAGCGTCCACGCACGCGCGCTCTTGCAGTGCAAGTGGTCGGGACCAAAGGCTCGTGCTTGTGGCATAGTAAAGTGGAGATTTGGGCCAGTCGGTTCATTGCAAACAAAAAGCGCCGAAAAAATACAGAGACACAGACGAAAGGAAACAGGACAAGGCGCACTCTCAACTGCAGTTTATTGAAACTTCACACGTTATATAGCCACAAAAACCCTGTTTACCCTATCTGCTCAGCCCGCGCTTCAAAAATGCAAACTCATTCGTAGATAAAGATAGGGACGTGTCACTTATACATTTCTTCTCCCTAATCCTAATTTCATATGCCTCGTGTAATTCTCGCGACACTTTATCTTTGTACCTAGCCAAAATCTTAGTGTTTGTTTGTAGCATAGGCTGCATCTGGACTTGAAGGGGCCATGCAAAGCGTTTCTGGCCATTTTTTTTTAAATTTGCATTGCTTTCGCTCGAATTAGTGGCTGAGACTCTAGCAACACATTAAACATAAAATAAACAAGAAATCTGGCGTATTTTGAACATAGCTGAAAGAGGTTCAGAATTTTGAGCGCATTTTCTTTTGTTGATGACGTTATTGGTCTGAGCCAATAGAGAACCTAAACGACAAGAGCGTGAAACAACCATGCGCGATCTTCCTAAGTGTTGGAAATTAACATCCAGTTATGAAGATGTGAGCGCCCGGCAATTTACGGGTGTTCCAAGCAAATGTATAAATGAGAGTCACGTGCTTGAAAGGATCAGAAGGGGTACCTAGGGGTACCTTGCGCCTATTTAGCCAGTTCTACCTCTAGAATTCTATGTCATCATTATCCGACGTTCTAGACTAATGTCGTCACTGAACGCTCAAGTTTGACAATGATAGGCACGCCGTTCGAAGCAGCATTTGGTTTTCATCGTCCCTTTGCAATGCCCCTTTAAAGTGAAACAAAGTATAGCAAAAGGGGATGTCCAAATTCTAAAGTTGCGCACTATATATAGCAGTCTCGCAATGATATGCTGCAGCCTCATAAAATGTTAGAGCGCGCATGACTGATAAAGCACGAAGTTGTAAAATCAGGCCACAAAAAAAAAAAAGCCCTTAAAACCAAATATCACTTTCCGAGACAGTATTCTGCGAAGTTTCGAGTTCGTGCAGTCCGATGTTCTAATGTGATTTAAATTAGAAATAAATTGTCTGTTCTTTGCGATATTTATGTTATTAGGAGCATCATTACATGCATCTCTACTAGAGAAATACTCACCATAACCAACCAAGTCCTGAACAGTAAGGAGTCCGACGTTTCAAAACCGATTTTTTTGTTTTGTTTTTTATCAAGGGCGACTATTTGCACGTGGAGAGCAGCAGCTTCTTTTCTATCTACGGTGTGTCGTTTGCTTCACTCACTTTTTCTTCTTCAAGTGCCCTAGTCCGTTGACACACGCCGACGGGTTGCTGTCGACCTATTGAGCCCGACCTATTGAAACGTCGGGCCACTAAATGTTTAGGACTTGGTTTGTGAAGGTCTGTATTTCTCAACTTTTTGACCCAACCAGACGGAGTTCCGTCAAACGTGTTTACGTTTAGAACATGCATCCCTATATAGTTCTTTTTGCAGTTGTCCATTCACACTCTGCAACCGAGTTGACTGAGAGGATAACCGAGCTATTTCTTATGATCTCTTAGGACCAGCTCCAATGGCCGAGCTGGTCCTATGAGATCGCAAGAGGTTTAAAACCGGTTTGGTCTCTC
>JAZHYW010009006.1:0-35746 GCA_037355805.1 Ixodes ricinus
AAAGGGACCATGAAATGATTCTGAAATCGAATTTCATCCACCGGACGTCGTAAAAGGTATGAAAAGAAACACAGAAACACAAAAATAGGGAGCCAAAAAAATTCTTTGCTATAGAACTTTTAAAAGAAAACTGGACTCTTTTGCGCCTCCTTTCCTTCGAAAGCTCTCTGCCTTTTCACTGCTATGCATCCGCGGAACTGCAGCACGTCAGCCGAATCCACGTCGCCTATTGGGTTAGCGCCTACCTCACCAGCACCGCGATCATAAACAATAAATACTCGGCAAATGTTTCCTAAAAGTTTTGTTAAATAATATTCAGATCCACATTTTGTAGTATAATTAGAGATGTGTGGCGAAAATTGCCAAATTTGATAATGCTGAGAGCCAAGCGCCATCTATCGTGTGGTAAACGAGGCTGAGAGCCAGCTCCGGAGCTGTCCTTTTTACGATCAAATCAGCATGGCCGACAGCGTCGCTTGGTCACCGTGGTCACGACGACCAACGAACGTTTATTTTTTTACGTGTTCTTCTCGCGCGTCCCGACTTCAAGCAGCAAGAAAAAAGTACTTGAAACAGACCACGACGAACAAGAAAGCTGGATCCACAAACACCCGAGAAAAGCTACGATGGTCAGGAATCCACCTACTCCGACCAAGCAAGCTGCACAGAATATAGGCCTAGCAGGCGCAGCGTTGCTTCGACGGTACTTGACCAAGACACTGCCCACGACCGGCTGGCGTGCTGAATGGAATATGCCCGCGCGGCCCTTGTGGACCCTTCCCGTATTATAGTTTGATCGCTGACCTCAATTTTAGATTAACAGGTGAGGTCAATCTCTTCCCCTTGCCATCTCCTTGTTTTCCGAGGCAGTGTTGACGAACACTGTCGTCTCGTCGATTCTATCTACTTGTTTTGTGTGATATAGAGCTCGAATAAACGCCGTATGGATTACCTTCGTAACACGGTATGTACACTTTGTTATTAGTATGCCATTTTTATTCTGACACGACTGCACGTCACTGTCGAGCTATAAAAGTTCGTGGGAGGTACGTGCAATGCCGGGCCAACCTTCCTTTGCCGAGTGCCACGTCAGTATCGAGTTGCAATCGTAAAAGATCGGTCCCGAAGCGCTCACCAACAGCGCCAATACAGCACTTCCATCAAACGCGCGCGTCCGCTCCGAGTGTGAACAGGTATTTACGTGGCTCTTGCTTACACTGTCGTAGCTCAAACGTATATTTTTTAACGTCGGCTCGCTCCTGCATCTCCGTGGCCGCGAAAAACGCCTCGGCGATTTGTTTCTATCTACGTCGCTTTGCAAACGACTGACACGGGCCGCCTTTTACCAACAATGACATTTGGGTTGACTTCTGGAGTCTTCACCGGAAGAATCGCCGCACTTCCCAACAGGCATACCGGCGTATGAGACTAGTCCCATGCTGTCGCTGTAGCGTAACATATCTCATTGAATTTCGCTCAGCTGCGATGTGTCCATGGTTATCGCGGCGATGAGAGGCGCCGATTCAGAAAATAAGTCGGTGACATTAGCGCAGTAAAACCTACCGGCGCACCCCCAACTCGCCTCCGCTAACGCTCCCATTCTCCTACTGCCGAGAGAACTTCCGGTTCCTGTCCCAGCGTACGTCACGACCGTCAAAATTACGCCGCAACTTGTTTTGCGGTCAGTTGGAGAGAGAGAAAAAGTCGATATTTAATTATATTTCATATTTCATATTTCAAAACGGATGCCTGTTCGGCATTCAGTGAACGTTGAAGGTTTAATGTAAAAGTTATCTGGCAAAAGTAAAAAGGTCATTTCATGGTCCCTTGAAGAAGAAAAATCTTTTGAAGATTGCGGAATACCATCGCTATCGCAATCAGCTTCCGTTCAGCCGTTTGGCAGTCGCTGGGATTCCGGAGGCTCGCTTCCTTTATTACATTTTATCCATTCAAGAAGGTATTTTAGACACACTTGTACCGCCCGCATTAGAAGTAATGAAATTACTTGTAATCGATTACTTTTCGGAGTAATTTTGTAATCAGTTGATTACTTTTATTAGGCAGTAATTAGAAGAGTAATCTGATTACTTTTTGAAGTAATACAATTACTTCGAACCGTTACTACTTTTCTGAAGTGACAAAAATAAAAATTGCTTCTTTTTCGAACAGAAAAAAGAAATGCGGATCTACAGGAAACGAGTTAGACCCATTTGTATGTATAGTTTCTGTGGAATATCCGTTTTTTCTTTCGAGCTGGGACTGGGATTCGGAAGCCCCAGGAAAGCCCCAGTGCGTGACAAAGGCCATTCAGGGCGAAGTTTTGAGGGAGCAGAATGTAGCTATGTAAGTCCATCGTTCAAACTGATCCCTCACGGACACACACATAGAAATAAAATAAAAAAAAACAATCCTGCTTACGGTACCTACTCGCAGCCCGTAGAAGAACCAGAACCGACGAAAGTCTAAAGTGGATGCAAAATATAACAAAGCCAGTTCAAATACACGTCAAGATGCCGTATTTCCCCTACGTAGTCTTTGTGACAAGCAAAGTTTCGAGGTTGTAAGTAGTTCATTGTTTTGAGCGCTAAAGATCTAAGTCTTCTCACAATAAAGTAATCGGAAAAGTAACGGTTACTTCTTAAAGTAATGTCCAGTTACTTTTGCTGTCGAGTAATCAAGTAATATAATCGAATACTTTCTAGCCAAGAGTAATAGTAATTGTAATCGATTACTTTTTTTAGTAACGTGTACAAGAATGATTTTAGATGCGTAAAGCTATACGCACTCCGGAGTGCACTTCGGACAAATTGGCTATACTCACTCCGCGGAGAGCTCATGCCGCTCGGGCCAACCTTTTAGAACGGCGCGTGTATCACTGGGGAGCTCGTTAACACAGCCCCCCGCCTGCGTTCACGCCGCTTCGCGGCGACAGTATCGGCTGCTAGTTACAAAACTTAACCAGTACACGCCGCTTCGCGGCGTCTAGCCGGCAACCCAAGCCCTGCTGTCCCCGATCGCACTTCTGGAAAAGTTTCGTCGACAACATTCGGTTGTTTTAGTGTTCATCGCGAAAAATAAATGTCGTAAATATCGTCAAATGCCTCGACAAAACAAAATGTTCGAGAAAAAAAAAAGAAAAAAAAGTAGGCCCACCGAGGATCGAACCCGCGTCCCTTTGCGAAGAAAGCGCACTCCGGAGTCCGTATAGCTTTACTTGCTTGAGATAACTTCCTTACGAATACAATTTTCAAGAATGTTCAGCGATGACTGAGAGCTGGGAGGCGCTGCGTCTTACCAACGCCCGTAAGTTGCGGACGCTGCTGCGAGCGCCGGTGAGTAACTTTCATTTGTTTCTGCGAAGTGCGCCGCTGTTTCAGATTGTCGTACTCGTGTACAATGGGCTTGTTAGGCTTAAAGTGACTTTAGTTAGGCTATGCTTGATTCTAACAATGCTTCTGGCCGATGTTATTTTGTTATTTGAAAAGAGCGTACCTTCTTCAAAACCTATGGCTCGCTCCCCAGAGCGAGACAGATTCGCGTGCGGCGGAACTGAGCCTGTTCTTGGCGCCCTCCGACGAGGTTCGTCCGACGACACTTTTGCGGAGCGTTCAAGTGCAGTCTGACGGCAGTTTAAGCAATCACAGGTCATGCTAGTTCTGACAAGTGGTCCCAACAGCCGCCCGCCACCGATTCGTTTCGTTTCGTAAAGCGGGAGCGAGAAAAATGTTACAAAGAGCGAGCAGCATGATTTCTTGCTTATGCCTGTGCCGTAGAAACGCGCGGTCTCTTCGCGTATGCCGAAGCGACACGCTTTTGAAGTTTACCACTGTGTGATGTAAATAAAGTGAGTTTGGATGTCACATTTTTTAGTGGTGGCGAAAGCCGCTACAAAAAGCATAGTACCAAGAAAAGGCAAAAACATAAACAATGAGAAAAGAACCTGAATATTCGATGGAGTGAAATACTCCCAAAGTACCGGCTCGCCCAGTTATTCTTTCTGTGAAAGAATAATAGCCAATAGTAATAAATAAATGCCAACTTTTAATTGGTTACAAATTTGTAAAGCTCTATTGCTTTTATGATATTAGTCAATGTGTAAATGTATAGGATAGTTCATAGCAACAATTTATGTCCAACCCATTATATTGTAAATTTTTTCTAAACGCTCGAAGTTGTATAAAAAAATGCTCATCATAAATTAAGCCGCACCACTGAATGTACAATAGCGTGTGACTTTTATGTGTGTTCTCAGCAAAAGAAAAAGATGCACTTAAAAAGAGGCAATTATTGTGTTTCCCCTCTGTTAGAGTTTTTTAGGTACACGCAAAACGTGGGTGTCTGCGTCTAAAAGAGTGGAATTGACATTTCCCGCAGGGCTGGCAGGCCTGACTTAGTTTGGCTGGCAGCTTGCAGCCTTTGGGAACCTGGAGAACTGCACCACAAGAGTGAGAGTGACGCCCGCCCTGCACTTCCTCAACGATGGCACCGTAAGAAAGGGGGAGCTGCCCCCAAAGTGAATGCAATGGCAGGTGGGTCGTTCCAATGAACCCCAATACAAATGATACCAAAAAACATTAAGAAATGTGTTATTAAAACAAAGAGTGCGAATCACGTGGACAAGAAGAAGGAGATGAACACAGCGCTGTGTTGTCCCAGGCAGAACACCGTATTGGGCCAATATTGATATTTATGTGGCAGAGAATGGCCCAACAATGGCCCAAGGAGCCATATGTTTCCCAATATTGGAATCACATTGGACAATAATGGACTATCAAAGCCAATGGTTTTCCAATATTGGTGATACGTTGGCATAGGCTGGTCAACATTGCACTGTCAAAGCCAATAGCTTTCCAATATTGGATACACGCCGCCATAAGCTGTCCAATATTGGACTGTCGGAGCCACTGGCTTTCTGATATTGGCTATACGTCGGCATAAGCTGTCCAATATTGGACTGTCAAGGCCAATAGCTTTCCAATATTGAATATAAGCCGGCATAACCTGTACAATATCGGACTGTCAGAGCCAATGGCTTTCCGATATTGAATATACGCTGGCTTAAGCTGGTTAATATTAAACTGCCAAAGCCAAGAGTTTTCCAATATTGGTGATGTCACCCCTATTGGAAAACCCCAATATGAACAGCGTATTATGGATATTGGGAAACGATATATTTTTATTGTATTACATTACAATATGGATATTGTATTGGAACACATTACATTTATTGTATTGTATTACAATAAGGGTTTGTTATGGGATTCCAATATCCATAATACGCTAAAAACATTGGAAGCCCATAACCCTATTGGACAACCCAAATATGAACAGCGTATTATGGATATTGGTAAACATTACATTTATTGTATTGTATTACAATAAGGGTTTGTAATGGGATTCCAGTATCCATAATACGCTAAAAACATTGGAATCCCATACCGTATAAATCTTTATTGGAACCCCATGTGTCGTATAGGGATCCAATAAGGGTTTACGATTCCAGTGTACTTAGCGTATTATTTATTTATATATTTTACAATACTGCAGGCCAGTTCTCTGGCCCAAGCAGGAGGGGCACAAAATACAACATATGGGTGCACATGAACAAATGACAGAAACAATAATAGACAAGAAGACAAGACCACTGCTGCGGAATGAATTATCGAATTAAATACTGTTCTAATGCCTGAATGAAATTGGCTTACTGAATAATGGTTTCTGGTAGCAAGTTCCAGTCCGAAATAGTGCGAGGAAAAAAACTGTGCATAAAGGCATTTGTTTTTGCGAAGATGGGCTATAGTGCGTGATCCCTAGTGTGTCGTGTTTTTCTTGAACTTAATTGAGATATGGAAGTGAATTTAAGCTTACTTTGGATGTCAGGATGTTGTAAAGAAATAAAATACGACTCATTTTCCGACGTGTATCGAGAGGTGGTATTTGGTTATCTCTCATAAGTTCAGTGGGCGAGTCCAATCTACTGTATTTACTAAATATAAACCTAACTGCATTTCTTTGTACAAGTTCAAGCTGGTGGATATCTTTTTTATTGTGGGGATCCCAAATGACTGATGCGTATTCGAGTTTTGACCTGATGAACGTATTGTATGCGAGGAGCTTAACACTACTGGGGACGTGTTTGAGCTTTCGTCTCGGAAAACACAGTTTAGCGAAATCTTTAGAGCAAATATTTGAGATGTGCGTAGACCAAATTAAATGATTAGTAATGGTAACACCTAAATATTTATAGCTAGTGACCTCAAAAATGGCAATGTTGTGAAGGTGATATTCAAATGAGCTTATATGTTTTTTTCGTGTAATTTTTAGAAGCACAGTTTTTTCAATATTCAAATCCATATCCCAAGCTTCACACCAGTGCTCTATTTCGACAATACACTCTTGAAGTGCAAGATGGTCGTCAGCAGTGTTGATGTCTTTAAAAACTATACAATCATCCGCAAACAATCTTATGGAAACAGACGGAGAAACTACTTCGGTTAGATCATTTATATAAATAAGAAATAGCAATGGTCCCAACACACTTCCTTGGGGCACGCCGGAAGTGACAGATAGAACATTTGAGACATGGCCGTTAACATCAACGAATTGGGATCTATTTCTTAAGTAGGCACTAATCCAAAAAAATAATGTAAGAGGGAAGTCCTATGCGTTTGAGCTTATAAAGCAGTTTTGCATGCGGCACCTTATCAAAGGCCTTGCAGAAGTCTAAAAAAAGAACATCCGATTGCCCTGAATCATGAGTATCGCGAGAAATTCGTGAACGGACGTAACGAGTTGCGTGACGGTGGACATTCCCTTCCTGAATCCATGCTGCTTAGGCGATAAGATACCCTTTTCAGATAAGAGGCTTTTAATATAACCGGCCACGACGTGTTCCAATAACTTGCAGCAACTACAAGTAATTGATATTGGCCTATAATTAGACACCAATGGATATTGGAATCCAACATATTATATCTGCTACCAATAAAACTATATACGAGCTGAAATATCATGTTCAGCACGACATTTCTTTGCAACGCAGCCTTTCCTTGTGTGTATTTCAGAGTGATAAAATAAAAAAAAGTTGCTGTTGTCAAATTATGAATAAAGAAGCAAAACACTGGGCTTATCCATACCAAATATATTTAACATATTTCTGAACTGGAGGATCTGGAGAGATCAAAACAGACCTAGGTGGAGAGGCTAATTCTGTTTCACCTCAGTCAAATAGTGTAGCTCATTTTGCTAAAACAATGCATATTTGCTAAAAGAGTATAATATATATTTTGCCTCATTTAGCAGAGTTTACTGCCAAGGATGCCTGCACATCAAAACAAGTCAGACTTAGTCACAGTTTTGTTTTCTTTTGATGAGTGGCAACAGAATCCTATACGGGTGATGAAACAAATTATAAGCCCAGCGAGCTAGGCTAGCTTGCCTTGATGCTAGCAGTGCCTCGGCGGACAAATGAGGTTCTATTCTTGGTCACTTGTCATATTTGGTGGGAATAGTAAAGTAAATGAAAATAAGGCTGTCTCTCTTGCAGCCGACAGCTGCAAACGAAATTCATATATCTCAATAAACGACCTAGAAATAAAATTGGGTGGTGGCCAAGTGGTTTATGGTGTCACATTTCAAACTTACAGACTGTGTAGTACTGGTTTAAGTCCTCCAGGTATATATTTTTATCCTTATTAATTATATTTAAATTGTTTTCTTTTTTTTCGATTTTTGAGGCACTCGCACATACTTTATATGCTAATTCACCTTTAGAAGCGTTTTAAGAATACTCCACGGCTTTCTAGTGCTCGTAATAAATTCTTAATAAGAGCGGCTTTCAATTTCTTTCCTTGCTCTCGCTGCTGCTTGCTTCCTCACCCTTAAAATGCTGACAACTCGACACAAAAATAATAAAATAATGTGTTTCAAATGTGATCAAGACGAGCATTTCCAAGTTGTACCCCTGCTTCATGCCCAGACCATGCCACCATACCATAGCTGAGTGCGGTGACGAATGGTCCCAGGTTGTGACCTGACCGTTTATAGCCTTACGGTGTGGCGCGACTGATGCAGTACCTATGCTTGTTGATGGAGCCAGTGAGCGAGGTGCGACCTGCTAGAGCTGTGCAAGCCACAGCTTTACAGCCTGTAAAGGGTGGGAAGATGCCCCTCCCTTTGCAGAGCTTGCAATAGCTCAGCAAGAAGCTATTGCAGGCACTGGGGAGCCACAATGTGTGGATAAAAGCACTTCTGAATGTGATTTAGTGTGTAAATTATGCGTCTCTACGTTAAAACTGAGAAAAAAAGTATATATATATATATATATATATATATATATATATATATATATATATATATATATATACTGTAAACGACGTAATTTTCGCTGGCTCAAATTTTCGCGAATCGGGCCAAAGCTGGAAATTTTAAATTATTCGCGGGTTCTAATTTTTGCGAATCGAGTGTAGCTTCCGTAGCGTTCCTTTATTGCCCGAATTTTTCGCGGGACGTATTTTTCGCGTTTGTAGGCGATTCGCGAAATTCGCGAAAATTAGGTCCTTGCGAAAATTTAGTCGTTTACAGTGTGTGTGTGTGTGTATGTATATATATATACATACTAAAAAAAGGCAAAAAGAAAAGAAACGTCTCCAGATGGGTTTGCACCCAGAGCTCCACTGCCCTCGATTTCAGTTCCCTAAGGCCCGCTTCAGACGGGGCAACTTTTCTAGCAATTTTGAGGTTGCTGGCAGGTTGTTCCCTAGGTTTTCCCAGATCAACACGAATTGCTGAGATCGGGTTCGGCTCGAAACAGACAAGCAACTCGAACAAATTGGACAAGTTTGAAGCGGCAGCAGCCAATCAGAGACGAAATATTTTCACGTGACACCCCTGTGGTGGTGATAATGACAGCTGAATACTTGGTCCTGGTTTGAAATGGATCGTTTTTGGGAATAAACATTTTCAGAAAGATGAGTGAGTAGTCTCAACGCCACTCAAAGATATAAAACACGTTTTTAGCACATAGTTCTGCGTCTAAATAAGCAAGAAAAATCAAATTTCATGATGATGGTGGCAAGTCGTAGCAATTTGGTTGCAGCGTGTGAACGCAGGCGGCCCGTGTTGCTGGTGTTGCGACGTTAAGTTGCTGGGTGAAATTGCCCCGTCTGAAGTGGGCCTTAGGCTCGCTTCCACCGTTCATGCTCAGCGAGCAAGCCCGCTTTTAACCGTTCACGCCTCAAGGCAAGCTGGACAGCTACAAGCCACCTAAATGTCTACCGCCTCATCCCCGGCAAGGTCTTGAGGTGACATAACTTATTAAAAGTCTTGCTGTCACTGCCACGACCGGCCAGAGTGAAGTCAAGAAAGAAATAAATCATTTCGTAGCTTTCTTGGAACGACCCCCCCCCCCAAGGGAGAGTCGTCCCTCCGCCCTTCGTCGATTGTTGGACTGACGCGAAGTAACTAGCCCTCTTGGCCCAGCAGTTACAAATCATAATGCTCATTAACTCGCCTGCCAGCGTTCCCGGTGTCAACCGCAAGGTCCGCCAATTTACCCGACACCCTCTGGCAATCTCGTCCGTCAATGTTCCCGGTGTCGACTGTCATTTCCGCCATCTTTCCTACACCCACTGACAAACACCTATGTGCACTCCGGGCCTCTACAAGCGCTTACTTGCCTACCGCATCACCCCAAGCCCAAATTCTAAATCTGCAATGAGTCCTGGCTGTTTCCCCTCCTGCCATTCGCTATCCTGCCTTCCATCGAATATGCGGTGGTTCTCCTCTGCCTCCGAAGAAGACTTTCTTACATCTTAACCGCGCTCCTCATCTCCTGCCAACCACTATTCTGGGGTACCCGAGAAAGCGCGTCTGCAACGTCGTCCTTCCAGCCCTTGAAGTACTCGATTCGAGAAGACACCTGCTGAGCTTTGCTGTGCGACAAGTCGCCAAAATTCCAACATACTTTGTCTCAACGGGCATCGTTAGCGTTAGTGAACAACCCGCTCAACGAATACGTGGGACTCCCTGAGGACGACCGGAAGCAGAGGCATTCCGAACGGGCCCCACGTTGGATGTGCCATTTTAATGTGGGTTTCTTTACGGAGTTCGCTTAGCTACTAATCATCGCCGCCCGATCGGTATGCGCTCCGCCCGTCACCCAGGGGGTGACATACAGCAACGAGAAGACAGCGAATGGGTTGACTGTACCTCCCGGTTGCCCGTCGTTCAGAGCCGGCAGTCCAGGCATCCCAACCCTTGTTGTCGCCCGTCGATCAGAGCTCACAGTCGGAGTCCGTGTCCAGGCCTGCGGATCGTCCTTCCCACGCCAGCGCTGCGTAGGCTGGCTGTCCCGGGCTATCACTGCCCGAGTCTCGCTGCGGAACCACCCCGTGATCGTTGTGGCCTAGGCTAGATGGCCAGGGCTCGCCATTTCTGCCGGTCCGGACTTCGAACCTCGCTGGTGGACCGCTCCTGGGTTCGCCACGGGCCAGGTTAGGCAGCCCGGCTCCGATGTTCCTGACCAGCTCCAGCCTCGCTCAGCACGCACTGTCTCGCGCCAGCTCGTGACTTCTCTGCCGACCGCCTGTCACGTGCCCTCTGCCTCGTCTTTCAACCTAGGCTCCCACATAGTTAAGGAAAGGAAATGTATCATTATGTTCAGTGAAGTTCGGTGACAAGACTCGGGACTCGAGCAGGAATGCCGTTATCCTTGGTGTGACCCTATAAGACTGTCTTGCTGCCTTTGCTGGTTTTTTATCTGACAGAAGTACCTGTCTGAGAAGCAGAAGAAACATATGTGCATAACACTCATTATTCACAAGAACATTTGTCAACATCCAAAATGACCCATGAGGAAAATTATGCGAGGAGTTTGTCGGCCACGTTGGCCGAGTCCCCTCTCGTGGCCAGTGTTTCATTGCAACTTTAATTGTAGTGAACAGTCATGAGTATATTACAAAGTGCAATTTGGTTTCGTACGAACCTACAACACACAGAACAGCACTCTAATACGGTATGTAGAGTTTAATTGCCTCTAAAGATTAGTTTAAATATAGTTTAATTACCTCTAAACACATTGCGGGGTTTCATGGAGCCTCATTCAGATAACGGATGTTGAACATAAAATATGTGCACCAAGGAGTGAGCAAACAGTGACTTCCAATTAGTCTCAAGCACCAGCGACATGTCGACAAGGAGCGCAATGTGTAGAATGTCGTCTAGAAGTGCGCAGCCAAGATGAAAAGGCGAGATATAACGATATCAGAATAAGATCACACCAAAAAGGACCCGTTACAATCTAGGCACAGTAATGAGTCAACCGACGTACAGCCGCGATTCACTTTGCGTTGAGGTGAAACATGACCAACAAAAAAAACACGTTTTTTTTTTTACATTATTTGTTTTGCGCCGCTGATAGAAGGACAGTTGGGCGGCTTCACAAAGTAACTCGTTAGCGTTTTTCAACTTCGTTCGTCGGCACTCATGGTCTACCCGGGAGGAGAAAGTACGAGCTTAGAGCCGAGCCGCCGAGCGTCGATTGCGACTTTCCTAAAGAGGAGCTCCGGTTACACTTCGGCGACTCGTCCGTCAGCTACAAACAACGCCTCTTCGAACGAGCCCGCGAATCCAATCCGTCGAACGGTCGCGACAGAAAGCACGCCGGAAGGAAGGGGCCTGTAGGCTGAGTATCCGAAAAAGACGCGGCGCTGGTTTCTACGTCTATTTCGCACATGAGATCATAGGCGTAGACTTCGGGGGGCATCGGGGCTCGTGGCCCCCTGGTGAGATTCAGGGGGGCAGAGCCCCCCCCCCGGGCCCGGGCCATGATCCTTACCGAGACGCTGTTTACGTGCCATGTAACGAGCTTCTAGTAGTGGCATGTATACAAAATAACGCCCACGTTGCCTTTATTAACAAAATACATGGGAAAGGGAGCCCCAGCGTGCTTTCGTTAGCTTCAATCTCCAGGTCTGGCAAAAAGGTAACGCGCAGCAGCACCCCCCCCCCCCCCCCCCTCAGAGAACTTCTCAGCCTGCCCCTCCGGGAAAATGGAAAGTCTACGCGCGCTGCATGAGATAACAAGAGAGCAAAGCTAGCCGAGTGTGAACACTGACTGACGTTACATTGGAGTGCACGCAGTCACAGCTAGAGGCTTTCAACAGGGGACACATGCGTTTAAATAAGCTGCGATTTCAAAACATCACGTCTCCTTTCTGTCCTTCGGTGTTTGCTTTGATCATTGTACACCAAAGCACTCAATGCTGCACGCAATAAAGTCGTGTATACGTACCTTTCGAGGCAATTGAAAGTCTGTTGGTTTCACTTGATGCCCACGAGCAGGAGCGCGACGAACTGTCCGTCGGTCGCGCCGGCGGCGGGTCGCGCGACCAACGCAACCGACGTTCGCCCGCTGCGCACTGCGCATCCTCGGCGGCCGCCGGCTGGGCTTGGCGGGTGCACAGGGCGGCTTTCACGGCCGCTCTACTGGCTCGGCGAACTGCCTCCGGAACGCGAGCTGACGCACGCGCGGGCTGGCGATGGAAACTTTTCTGTAACGTATCGTTTGATGGCGCAAATAGACGTATTTTTCGCATCGTTTTTTATACCGTGTGTGAATCTCGCGAAACAGGCGACGAAGAGTGGTGGGTGAAACGTGCTCGCTAGTTGTGTATTTTGTGTTCGACGTAGGATTACCCAGAAAGGTGGGTCAATATCGATAAATGTGCGCGTAAAAAGCAACTACATGCACGTGACCTGTCAAACTTATTCACCCTCAATATTTTATTGTGCGATCCGACATTGTCACGTATCGCGTTCAATTTGTGTCCCAACACTGGTAACCTCGAATTCTATATCGTGTTCGATGTTCTATATCCCACCGTCGGTAGTATAGATATCGTATTTGATGTTGTGCCCCAACACCGATAGTTTCTTGTTGTATTGCGATGTTGGGTTTATCGTTTGGCGATCAACTTTTGTTGCATTACAACAACTGCGATAAACATTTGTTGGAAAACGATCACTCGTTATTGGGCTTTCTCATTAAAAGGTACTTTGCGGGTGTTCCAGCTAGTTATTCTGAATGGTTTGGTGGTTGCCGAGCATTTCAAGCGCGCGAGGTTGTGGTTTCTGTGTGCCGTTCCAACAGCCGTACATACTTGCACGCATGCACTGTCGATCAATGTTGATGTGTTCGCAACGCAGAATGTTTGTCTTCCGTGTATCCATACCCAATATCTTTCTCTCGCATACTGCTGTATTGTAACTCGTGCTGTTTTACCATATCATTCACGCGATGTCGTATATGTGGGTATACCGATATCCACATGTTGCTCCACGAACGTTCAATATCGTGTTACGTTCCCTCTTAATCCGCGGTGTATGCCGGCGTAATTCATGTTGGTAACTTGGTATCTGTTCTGAGATATATGCACGCTATATAATATTGTATTCTCCTTTGGGCCCGTGATTGACGACCGATATTTATATATCGTGTGGCCGTACGGTATGTCCATGTCGGTCACCAATATGCACGCGATGTCGTATTCTATTCCAATAACCGCGCATTATATCGGGGTATTGTGCTCCAATATGGTGTTGTATACCAATACCCGCAAGTTCTATCGGGATATTGTGCTCCGATATCGTGTTGTATACCAATGACCGCAAGTTATATCGGGATATTTTGATCCAATATCCTGTTGTATACCAATAACCGCATATTATATCGGGATATTGTGCTCCGATATGAATTCCCATCGTGCGTATTGGGTTAATCGGATAACAATAAGCTTTTATTGGTTTCCATCAACTCATTGGAATACAATATTTCCAATAAGCCGAGTTCATATTGGCCTTTTTCAATAGAGATGGTATAGGCTGGTCAATATTACAGTGCCATAGCCAACGGCTTATCGATATTTGTGTCGCCTGGGCTATAAACCCGCGACCTTTTTTTTGCATTGCAGAGGTAGGAAATTGGAGAAGAGTCATTCACGCGCTCGCTCGGGGCGAGAATTGTATTTAGCCAACTTCATGGGGCGTACGTCGCCGGTGCTTTGTAACCGCGATCACAAATACGTCCTTAGCTGCCTATAGGACTATGGCAGTTTTTCCCCTGCTGCTCTCCCTTCGCATTGCCTTACCTCGGCGTTGAAAACTTAATTTCGTTTTTTAGATTTAATTATTTTTGTCTTTTCCTGTGTATTTTGTATGTATATGCATTCCGTAGCGTTAACGTCTCTTACTTTGTCCGTGTCACTGCCATGTTTGTATTTCTTTCTGCGTGCTTTAGTTTTTATATTCAATGTTTCTGTGCATATTTGTCATTGTCGACGCAGGTATCAACAAACATAAAGCCGCCGCTTACGCCGCCAACCGAAGTGACTTCTATTCTCAGTTTTACGAGAGTCTATCGCGCTAGAAAGTTGTCTATTGGACTCGAATGAAGTCTCGAGAGAGCTGCTTTGACTGCCAATGCACATGTCATCAGTGTAGGCAGAGCAACGACGTAACGATCGTGACGCGAAAGCATACTGCGCCTCCATCTGGCCGGCCGCGCTCGCTCTGCGGAAATGTGAGCGTGGTACTCTCGAGCCCCGTTAGCTTACTGAAGTTGAAAGACGCTACTTTGTCGTCGCGAATCCTTTGCCCTTCGAACGGTCGCGAAGCCGGTGCGCCCGGCGTATCCTACGCAGCATCTTTCCGAAATTGTTCGCGCAGCATCGCAACCTTCAGTCAGCGAGCGTCGGCGTTTCATCGTGTGTTGAAAGTCGGACGATGTGCTGTACACACACAGCGAAAAAGTACACCCCTGGACGTGTAAACCGTTGTCCCAGGGCGGACTCCCCAAATGGTGTTCGTTTTACACGCGAGGCTCGGTGTATTTCGTTTGCACCCGAGGTCTCGTGTAAAATGAACATCTTTGAACGTGTACTTCGTTCCGCGATCACACGTCTAGGGGTGTTTTTTTACAATGGCGGCCGTTTGACGTGAGACGGGATCTACGAGCGAGGCCCAGCGCTTTACACGGCTTTTCGCCGCAGCGAAAGCGTAGTTTGCACGTGTTCATTCGTAATCGTCCATACGCGCTAAACCACCGCAGGCATTCACCCCCAAGCGCTGACGCCGTATCCATTACGGCGATTACGCGACAGTGGGAGCGACCATCGACTGCATCCAGCAGCGTGTTTCCCCATCGAGCAGGTCCCGTTTGCGTGGCGGTTCAGCCGATCGCCGAGGCCTCATGCCGGTTGCATTTTCACCGACACCGGGTAATTTCCACAGGAGGAATCTTTTCGCGACCACAGACATGAACTTTATTGAAAAAGCCCGTTTGCCGTGAGCGACGACGGATCGCTCCGACACCGACCCGACCCGACCGGCGTTTCCGACGTCCCGCTCACCTCTTTACCGCGAGCAAAGTTGTACGCGACGTTTCGACGTATCCACTCATATCTCGTGTGTACGCAAATTTTGCGGCTTTCCGGGTACGAATCGGCTACTGAAACAGCCAGCGAACGACGACGAACTGAACGCCAGCGCCATTTAAACACGCGGTTACTTTTGTGCTAGACTGTAGCTATAGTGGTGTGGTTCCTTACACACTAAATGGACTATGTACGAACAAAGCGAAAATAAAATTGGTGTGCTGCTTGCGCCACCTAGTGAGTATGCGGAAAACTACAAAAATAAAAGAGATTTTGGCATTTCTGAAGTGCCACGCTCGAGCGGACGGCGGCATTCCAACACATACAGCACAGCGCATACCACAAGATCAACATACAAGTATACACAGGCACAAACAACGCACAGAGGCACTAACAACCCGACACTCCTACTCTATTCTAGGCAGTGACCCGCTCGGTATATATAGCAGACTTTTTGTTTCAGACGAAGGTCCGGTGACCCCCACCGTATTTTACATGAACGTAACGATACTACACCATTATTACTTATATAATACAGTGAAATAAATATAATTGGGGAAGGTACACATTTCTCTTAGTCTAGATTATGGCTAAAAGACACCCTATATTTAAAAATAATGTTTCGAGCTAGCCAAAATGTAGCAAAATCTAGTTTCGTTTTCGGAAGTTCGAGCGCTCAAGGCTGGAATGCGCTAGCGAAGTGTGTGCTTGCTTCTGTCAAACTATACTCCGTTGTATGACGCTCTCAAAGCTGCTGGCTGCAGCCCCCGTCTTGGTTTAGCGTTTGATTTGCACGCGCTCTCGTGGAAATGAGAGGTTAGGTGAAAGTATGCGCGCTCGAGTCGATATCCTTGACAGCGTGAAGTATAAACCGCATGTAGGCGATTTTGCGAACGACGAGACAAGCGACGGCGACCCGCTTCGCTGACGCTCGGTCAGTCGCGCGACGAGGCAAGCCGCATGAAAGCGGAACGATGTTTTCTAGAAATCCCAAAACCGAGCGACGCGACGAGCGATAGTGAGAAATCTTCGTCATTCGTCGCTGACTCTCGTCGCTGTCGCCGTCGCTCGCTAAATCGCTTACATGCGATTTAGCGACCTTTATACTCACGCTAGTGCCGACTTGCATTACCCGCTGAGCCCAAGCAAGCGATAAGGATATTCAAATATGTCACAACAGTGGCGTGCATTCGCTAAGAAAACATATATCTCAAATTCCTGCAGTTTGACATCGGGATCCGTTACTTGTTCTGTTGTCACCTTGGCGACACGGCCACTAAAGAGAAACTATAGTCGGTTTGTTTTATCAGAAATTATGAAAACCTTATCTACCCACTGTTAGCACAAGCACTCTGGCATTTCATACAAACAGTTTAGAAAGCTTAGAATAAGCTGAACACTAATAACTTATTTTCCGAGCATAAAAAATAAATAGAAAACAATGTTTTTTTTTAAGTTTGTTTCAAATGAAAAACTGAAAAAGGAGCCTTCAGTTGCACTATCACGTAAATACTTTGGAAAAAAATATCTATTGGGAAGCAGGTTTTGCAATCTCGAATTTGCTTCTTTCAACTTTTCAGTTACTTTATGCTTACTTGCATATTGTATCCTGACAAATTTAGACACAATTGTATAAAAAGTAACAGTCTATATAAAATTTATAGCTTAATTAAATTCACATTTATTTGATAAAGTTTAATCTCTAATATGACAGTTTTAAATTTCACATTTATTATTACAAGTGAGCAGTAAAAATCTGGAAGACAAAGATGAAACACAGAGCCGTGCAAAAAGGCATTCAGTATATGAAACAGATACAGATATGGGCCTGTGGCGGTCCATCGGTTCAGCCTCCACACCGCCAAAGACGACAGTGTTGCAAAATTACGAACCAGCGCACATGTAGACAGTTACCCAAAATCCAAACACAAAAAATACTCGCATCAGCGCTGTGCGAGTGTATATTTTTTGTGTGTTTGGATTTTGAGTAACTGTCTACCTGTGCGCTGGTTCGTAATTATGCCTTACCAACTCGCCCAATCTGTCGTATTAATAGTGTTGCAAAACACTTAGATCAACAATATTGCTAATGACTGCAGTGTATAAAAGCAAGCTACTGGTCGGAACGAGCTCGACGGTTCGAGAATAAAGAGAATGTTTTCACAGCTAAACTCAGTGTCTGTCGCACCATCTCTCCTGTTCTCAACATCGAAAGTGCTACAAATTGGTAACCTGGACATGATGATCGACTCCGAGCGCCTGCTATCCAGGGGAATGTTCTTCATGGCCAGGGGCACGGCAACGGCCCTGCCTTTTCGGACGAAAATGCAGTAGGCGTATCTTCAACTTTCACAGCCTCCGCATCTGCAGCACCTCCACCATCGCCTCTCCTCTGTCGCATCTAGCGCCGGCATCTCCCAGCAATGGGCTGCGACCACCTTGCTCGCCCCACCGGCTCGGCAAGTGAATATTCATTGACGTTTCCACACTGTTCACAAGGCACGTCGCTAGCTGACCAGGGTCTCCTCATCGTTGCCACGTCAGGCATTCGCTCTCAGCTCGGTTCCTCATATTAGGGGATGTTGCATCGGCCCCGCAGTCGGCCGGCATCCCCTTTCAGTCCGAGGCTGCACACTCCGAACTGATCGAGCCGGACTGAAAGCACGACAGGGTCGATTTCCCCTCTGTCTGCTGCCTCATTGCCTGACCTCGGCGTCGACTACCATGCACGGCTTCCGAACGCTGTCTTTCCTGCTCTCTAGTACGTCATCCTGCTTGCGGTACATGTCAACAGCAACAACACCTCTCTGAAGCCGCAATCACTTCAACGAAATCGTGCCATTTCTCACAGTCTGCAGAGCTGCAGGCGACGGCTCTGTGGCAGCCTATTGGTTCAGCCTCGGCACCGCCAAAGATGACAATGCTACTCATACTCGCTGCCACGAGCTCAACGACGTGAGAATAAACAGAATGTTTTTATTGCTCGGAGTCGGTCGCAGCATCTCTTCCGTCCTCAACATCGTATACGCTACAGGTAGTAAGCAAGAGACACACTTCAGATGAAAAGAACGAATGCTCAGATCACACATGCCGCGGGTGTCCAAAATTATCCATCATGTTGAATATTGTTTAGGTTTTTTTCATTCTAACAGAAGACGAATGTCATTATCGCGCAATTAAAATGAATACTTACGAAACACCCAAGTTCCAGGGTAAGTGCTCATTGCTGATCCGTGGCTGTGGCATATATTTATTTAAAAGTGCACCGATGATAACACCTGCAGGTTTGGCAACAATACCGAGATTACAACGCTTGTTATCCTCTTAACAAAGAAGAGTTGTCCATTATAAAATACGAAAGAAATAAAAAATACCGGAAACAATGCAAGGTACAAATCTGCACAACAGGCTTTCGAATCCCACTACTTCGTCCTACTGGAGTCTGTTGCAGTAATAACAGCTTTCGATGGGCTGTGAGGACAGTAATCGCACTGAACTGGGTGCCTTCGTGACTATCACCAGTGTTGTGGAGTTGCCACTTCAGAGTTGGAACGATTCCGCCCTTCCACGACCCTGGAATCGAATGCAAATAAAATGGTGGCAGCACTGGAATGGAATGGGAATGAAATTAGTAGGTGCATTTTGCCCAGAATCGAGTAGGAATGGAATACGCTTTGTTCTAATGCGAGCTGCGTCGATGCGGTCAAAGGGGCTTTTGAAACGGCATCATTGCATTTGGGTAACTGACGGCTTGGTTATCTGACTGCTTATGTTCCTTCGAGGATGAAAGTGGCAACCCCAGTGAAGCAACCCAAACTGTAGAGTTGTAGACGGACAAGGTGTCGTTCCTGGCGCCGTGAGACGCCACCATACACTCTTAATCTGGGGCCGCCAAACGTCACGGCCACAGCCGTGACGTTAAAATATTTCAGGACTAGCCGCAAACTGATCCGGCCCCGTCAAAATAGCCGTGTACAACGTCACAGCTACGGTTGACCCTTCCCCTCTTTGATGGTGCGAATGGCTATATAGGTTGCTCCGTAGGCGGCCCTCGCTAATGTTTGGCGGCCCGTTTGTGCAGGGCCGGCAAAAACGGGCCGGCTATGCGCGTAATAGCGGAAATAAAACACTTTGCTCTTCGCTAGATGGCGGCAGTTGAGGGCGCCTAGCGTTCCCCGCGAGCGCAGCCAGCGGGCACGCATGCTGCACAACGATCATTTCGGACGCATGAATTTCGAACGTACGAAGTACAAATCTAATCGGAAGCATCTGCGGGTGACATTTGTTTTCTTATCATGCTGATGTAAGTCTATGTTAGAGAATGCGCCGAAGCCGCGCGACAGTGAGTTAGTTCTTCAGGATGCTCACGTCGAAGGATACCAAAGGAATCCGACGCGGGTGGTGTAACCATGAGGAAACATGTTAATGCGATGGAGTTCACACGGCCCACTGATCTGGCGGCACGACCAGCACGACCACCACGTAGGTTACTGGATAATCACGGATTAGAGTCAATTACTGAAAGAGTTCCTAACTAGTTACTATGTGTCCTCGCCAACAGAGGACAAGTGGGACCCTGTCCTGGACGATACAGGTATCTATACACAATATTTTTGTATTGTAAGAAGCTCGTTTGGAATCGCCTCTTCTCATATTATTCGGATACCGGCTGGCGTCGCCGGTGGAAAGATAAAAACAGGTTTACTTCGCTTTCACCTTAGCATAGACTGACCATAACGGCTACAAGAGCGGACTCTTCGCGTTTGACGCCGGCTCGGCTGTGCACAAGCACTCGTGGTGGGTGACCATTCTTAAAGTTATCGGGTCACAGACGCAGCCCATTACGGTTTGCCTATGGTAAGTTGAGGCCAGGGTTGGGCAGAAATACTCAAAAATGTATTTGGAAATACAAATACTGGGATACATTAAAATAGTAGCTAAAATACTGATACTGAAATATATCTGTAAAAATGTATCGCGATACGTATCGGAAATACATTTTAAATAGAGGCAAAAAGTATTTGGAAATACAAATACAGGAATACATTTTAGCGAGGCAGAAATACAAATACAGAAATACTGATACTGCAATACATTTTTTCAAATTTGTTTGAGACGCCAACTGAGATGAAGCTTGAAGTTTGAAGTGGAAGTTTTTGATCCCGAAATTACTTTCCTGTAGGCTTGGCACTTTGCCTTGAAGGTAGTGGTTTCGGACGACGAGGAGTCTTCAATGGGCTCAACAAAAACGTTCCATCAAGGACTGACCGCGGTCCCTTCCCTGACATCCTGTCTGTCTGACGAGGAATGCGAAAAGGCTTCGACCTCTAAATAAATTTTATGTCACCCTAAATCCCATCAAAACGTCACCACGCCCCTGTCCAATAAGGACGCCCCTGCCAACATTGATCACATGACGTAACGGTGGAATGAGCTGGTATTCTTTATCTGTAGGTGTGGCCTTGAACATGAAACTTTACCACGCTGCTGTATGAAAGGACAATACGTACTTTCGTTGATGGTTACCTCGTTGAAGATCGTGCAGGCGGCGCCATTTGGAATTTTGAGAATAGTGGACCACCTTAGGCATCCTGGAACACGTCTTATCTTCTGTTACGGTTGAAAAAACGATACGGTGGCATCCCTGTTGTGAAGGTTCTTCCTGCCGACCCTCCGCCACCGACGCATGGATTGCAGTCCTCAAGTTTCGCCTAGCATCATCCAAACAGAGACCTCGTGGATTGCGACCTGATTTTGCCGGCACAGGTGCGAGCTCTCCGAGAAACAGCGCGCTCGAGACGAGTCGCAGGTGTACGAAGTATCGGTCGGCACAGCGAGGCCACGTCTGGCCTCCTTCCTGGGTTTCGGATCACCAGAGCAGCGGGTCACGTTCACGTCGGCTGATGACGTAGCCTTGACCCGTGCAATATTACGGACGCAACCGCAGACGCATTCGAATATGTGTTGAACTTCACTGCGTGAGTCATGTACTGTGACTGTGTACGCTAAGGTAAGAGAGACAGTTAGCAGTGGGCATTGGATGCCAGCAAACAATGACTCAAGAAATCCCTACCTAAGGACCTGTGGCAGAAGATGCTCTGACTCCACTCCTGGCACGCCACCTGGTTCGAATCCCCGACTACGCAACACTTCTCAGAAGAGAGAAGAGGACGCATAGAAAAATAGTTTGGAGAATCGGAAGGAACCTTGGTCAGCATAGTAACAATGCCCAGCATCTTCTCGACCCTAATGCCCTCAGAAGTAAAAAAAAAAAAAAGCGTTTGGACTTGGATTTTTTTTTTCGGGGGGGGGGGGGAGTATTTCTCAATAAATGTAACGAAATACATTTCATCCTGATTGTATCGCGATACAAAGAAACATTCCAAATGTATTTCGATACAGGAATACAGATACTGGTGAAAAAAATGTATCGCGATACAGAAATACAGATACGAAATGTATCTCTGAAATACTATCGCGATACATTTGTATCGCGATACTGTTCAATCCTGGTTGAGGCAAAGAAAGCTAGCCGGCTATGTTTCGACGGTGGGCCACCAGCATTTTACAGCGACAAGGTGTAAATAGTTTATAAGGGGAGTACTTTTCTCTTGCCGAAGTGTCCGCCGATAGAGCAGGGCGTATACGGCGCACTCATCAGCTTGCCGTCCGAGGTATATAGTCGCGCGTCTCGGCCGGCGTCGACGATCGCGTTGAACAAAGGAGGACGTCGCCAGACAAGGAACATTTATACTAAAAATGATGATGAATGTAACATCTAGAATACACTAAGTTTGCCCTTGCGCGTGCACCCTCGTTTGCTCACGCGACCGTCAACGTCAGCCGAATCGTTCTTTTCTGTGGTGAATGAGTTTATAAGCTTTTATTAGGCTAACTGAATTTAAGAAAATGTATCGTATTAAACAATATTTTTGAGAAAAAAAAGTGTCAAACTATCTGTTTTACAATATTTGACGCAGTTTGGCAAGGTCTTCACCCTGACATGACCATACTTTTAAATTTAGTAATTACAGAAAGTTAATCATTGAAGATTTTGGACACCATATTTATTTGAACGTCAAACTTTATGAATTTTCATATTAAACAAAATTAGCTTTTATGTGCAACGTGTAGCTTTTGAGCAACGATTTAGTTGGCGTTTTATGTCGCAGCCTGTATAATATAGCCATGGACCTGTAGTTCCTGGGTAGTGGACAGCCTCAGCTCCCCTGCCTGGTGGCGTCAAAATTTACTGTTTTGTTCCCACTCTTCAAACTGCCACCAAAGCTATAGGGTCTATCGATATGACGTCAGACTGCTTTTTAATGTCGAGTACCTACAAACAAGCATGGCCGCCGAAAACAAATGCGGTTATCTAATTGGCGAATTTCTTTTGATTTCTTTTGTTTTCCGTAGAGCATATGAATAAACGTTATGTTAGCGGCCATGTTTAGCTGGCCGATGACTCAGCATCTGAATAGACTCTAACGTCCAGCAAGCTACTTTCGAAAAAAAGCTGTTTGATAAATTTTAGAGCGTCATTAAGATACAAGACGCGATCTCTCTCCCTTATTTTCTTATAATAAAACGCTGAAAATTCCTAATCACAGCAGCATCATGCCTTGACAACAGAGGCAACTGGCATTCGGACGTGCCGCGAGAACCCGTCTTGTGGCACGAAGCTCCGGCTGACTGCAACACACTTTGGCTCGGATAGCGCACCTTCAACTGCGGCGGGTTCTAGTTCGCCAAGTGTGTCAAGGAAAAGTAACGACCATGCCTCCAGCAATGTTTCAGCAAGTGGTAGAAGTTTTCATATGCTCTTCTATTTTATTGTTTGAATGTGGTACTTATTACAACAAAGCACCGGCTGTATCTTCAGCTGTGCGTCTCATTTAAACAAATAAATGGATTGTTTACCTGCGAACCCACTGTTCTTTTAAATGTTTAGAAACTATCGGCCTTGCCCTTGAAACAATTCCTGTATATTTACTTTCCCCTAGAGCACTCGGGAAGTCAATCTTTAAAGTATACAAATTGAGCTTGGCAATGCTTTTCCAATATATTTTGCGACTCAAAAATTAAGCTGCGACGTGACTATGTGCATAAAGTCTCACAAGAAGACGTCAGGCTCAGTGCGAAGTCACAGCTTTATTTTTACGGTGAAAATTTCCTGTACTTCTTAATCCCCTGGCTTTGTTCGTGAATCACAGTCTTGGACCCTCCGAGATACTCTGCGGGGGAGTGGACGACGGGACATTTTATAGCCAGCAGAAAACAGGCCACCTAGAAGACGGGCCAGCTAGAGGAGGGGCCAGCTAGAAAACGGGCCAGCTAAAAACGGGCCTGGCAAGATCCAACTTGTCACGGCAAATTTGGGGCCACCTACAAAGGGACGGCAAATGGGCTGGCAATTTTAGGTGGCCCCAAAAGTTTGCCATGACAAGTTGGATCTCATTTGTCACGGCTATAGGTGGCTCCCTAGGTTGCCCCAGATTAAGAGTGTAGGGCTGTTGGGACAATGTGTGATTACAGCACCAGTCGCAGGCCACCAGTCAAGGACAGTGTCACACCGCCCGCATTTCGTTAATACACGTGACTCCTCACTTACTATGTGTCTCGTAAAAGTGGAGGACATACGCGGTTCTTTTGGGGAGAAGATGAGTGACTTAAAGTTTTCCTCTCTGTTATGAGGCTTTTACGCTTGGTGGTGCAATCGATATCTGCAGTGCCACCATATCAATCGCCACTAGCACTATGTGCGACCACCGCTCAACTTAGTAGAATCAATGATTTCGAGTTTGGTTTTGCATAATTTTGCAATTGTCTACGCATTTGACAACGCCAGCTTTATGCCGACGTTCTTTTCCGGTAACTTAAGCTGTCAAGTGCCACTTTTCACGGTGGAGAGGGATTGAGAGGAATGGAATGGAACAGTTCAGCCATTCCAGGAGTGGGGATGGGCCCAGATTTTCCTTTCCAGGAGTTCGAAAGAATGTAATTAGTATTAGAAAATCCAATTCTCTGGAATGGAGTTGGATGGGAGGGGGTGCTCATTCTGCAATACTGCCTGTCACCACCAGAATCTGCTGTGAAATTGTTGCCTGCATCAGGAACTGCCATTGAATCGCAGTTCTAGCAGCTTTAGTGCCAGCGACGGCTTCTTAGGTATCTATTGCAGGAACGTCAACACAACTGGCGACTCCAGCGAAAAATCGATGGCACCTAGTGGCTGGAACAGGAAGCTGTGGCGGCAGGTTCGCTCACTAGCCTTCTCGAGCAAATCAAATATTCACAGCACTTGGCGGTCTAAATACAAAGCCGTGAAAGTAGGTTAAAAAACATGTAGTGAAAATTGCCAGTACTCATGTTCACCCCTAAGCTGACAGTGCAGTGGAAGTTACGCATTTGTTGGAACAGTCACAAGCCTATTCCGTCATGTGAAAACGTGCTCTTTGTGTGGGTGTATAGACAGAAGCGCGATTAAGTGGTGAAAGAGAGACGTACGACTGATGTAAGGAGCATGGGGCTTCCACCACACTGCCGAATTATGGGTAAGCAAAGTATAGGCATGCTCTGATAAGTCATAAAAGGGAATCCTAGGTGATAGGGTCAGCTGGGACGCCTCGGACTATGCAGATGCGACCCTGATGCCTCATCTACAAGTGGCCATACAGCAGTCACACTAACAACGTAAACTCCTGGTCAAACAATACAGCAGCCGGCGCCTAACTGGGATTAAGTCGAACATTTCTGGCAAACCTTCTGTTGCTCTGCATGTTGTGATGAAGCTGCTTTAGACTTGCTGTGGTTAAAAATCTGGCTGCAGCAAGCCCAGTGCAGTTTTGAGCTTCCACACCAATGAAAGTTCAGCAGGACTACAGCTAATCATTTAATTTGGCGTTGCTTTGTACGACAGCAACATTCTGGCTATTTGTGAATGAAAGTCACTTAATTAATCTAGCCATCTTCAACTTCTGCTGTATTATCTGTTCCACATGCTCGGCTGCCCCATTGAAAGCGGAATACATAGTACTGGAGGAACAAGCACCCATTTAGGATGCCATTCTTCCGCAACATTGTCTTGAATTCCTAACTCACAAAAGTTGGACGTTCTGATGCAACCATGTCAACACTAACAGACACCAAAGGAGTGGTCACTGGAAATATTACCACAAACTTCTATGAGGCTAGGCGTTTTATTGTTGGTCTCATCAGTTAAAACACCCAAGCAATAAAAACTTCAAGTCGTTTGGGCATGAGCTGTTAGGAAAATTTAGAATATCTTGTGAATTTGGGTACCCTGTAGGACACCGTACCACCTATGGTTTAGGTTGCATCGCAGAAACCGCCAAACTTCCCATCGTTGTGTCATGTTTTATCATTTTAAATCATAAAATACCACCAGTTGCTTGTTTCTAATGAAGTGTGCTTCAAGTACAGCTTTGATATCAAAGAGTTATGGTTAAAAGAAGCCATATAGACATGCCAAAACAAGAAACTGACCCAAGATCAAAGAGACATTGCCGCATGCATGGACGAACACTACTCAATACTTCTGGAAGATACACGTTTACTCTTACTCCAAATGATTTTAATCCTTTGAGGTAAGAGTAAACGTGAACCTTCCAGAAGTATGGAGTAGCGTTCATTCATGTATGCTGCAATATAATCTCATACTGGTTACGGATGCTACTCGGAACTGCAAACAGTAGTAGTGTTGATAACCTGCAGGCTCACAATATAAAGCTTTAGAGCACTGAGCTGAATTAAGCCTAGATGGCTCAGTTCCACAGTGAATAGTAAGGGTGATGAAGACCACGGTGCTCACAGACAGAGGCATTGACTTTGGACAGGATCTAGTGGCAGTGTTATTGAAGACCGGCTTCTTGCTCCATGTTCCAGATTAAAAAAAAGTTCTTCCCTTGTCGACGTTTTTCATCCAAACCACAAACCACTTTTTCAAGGGATAAGTGAGCACTTGACGAAACTGTGTTTAAAATTCTTATGACTGTTGAAACACCCTTTGGCATACTTTTGTCCAGAATCTTGTTTCCCATACACTGAGCACAGTAAACAAGCCACCTGGTAATGTTCCTTAAGAAGGAGTGAATGGATGATGCCACTGTTGTCTGCTGTATCTTCCCAAACCTTGGACTTATTACTAACGCCGTGTACAGCCAGATCGTACCGGTCCCGAGCTCGAGAAACGAAGAACGTCCTCTGCGTAGTTGAGATTGCCAGGCAGGTTGGTGAATCTTGTAGAGCAAATTTTGTTTTTAGTTTACCTCAGGCTTAAAAAAAGTAACTGATTACTAGGATCATTACCTCAGGCTTAAAAAAGCAATTGATTACTAGGATCATTACTGCTCACAGCAATTAAATGAAGCGCTACAAAATGACAATAATAATAATAATATAATCGGTTTAATAATAGGTTTATTTTCCAACAAAAGGTACAGTGTTGGTGGGGGCTTTGGAAAAAAGCTGTTTGATACAGCTTGACTAGTCCTAAGTCCCCTTAACTTCAGCAGCTACAAGCAGCGTGCATGGAAAAAAAGGAAATACACTGAGAACACTAAACAAAAAAGAGATTGAACAGTCGGCAATGAGATATATGAAACTAAAGAAAATAAGCAGACACTATTGCAAAACGTCACTTGCATACATCGTTCAGGGCACTATAACAAGAAATTCTGGCATACAATATTTAAGAGTAGACAAAAAAGAGCACTGCCCCACAACATTCAAGGAAAAACCAGAAAAAATAGCCTACGTTAATTAATTGTACAATATACAAAACACAAGCATATTCCCCTTTACAAAAAATACTCAGAAAATACACACAAACGCACCGTTCAATCGTGGCCGATTGAACGGTGCCTTTGAAACAATTGATACAATAATTGTAGTGTGGTGGCAAGTACACAAGCCAGATGGATAGTCAATGCTATTACAGCGGATTTGCGATAATTCAAACTCGGGTATTTCATACTTCGGGTTCATTCAAACGAATTTTTAAATTTTGTTTGTCTGACTATGTTTTTCATGCATTTATAAGCTACTCAATTCGAACAGCATTTTCGTTTAATTCACTTCTTTTTTAATCGCAGCGGGTTAGCCCCGTTGAGTGCGCTTCCCACTGAGCACCTGTGTACCGTGGGAAAGCAAAACCCGCAAAGATGGCGGGCATTGCTTTTCCGCAGTATGCAGGTGCTCGGTGAAAGCGCATTTGATGGGACTAACCCATTACGATTATTCAAGCAGTACTGTCCTGACAATCTGCTTGCATTATTTGTGCTTGTTTTTTTAAATTTTTGTGAGGGGGTTAAATTCGAGATTAAAGAAAAGATATTTGCATATAGCAAGCAGATTTATAAATTATTTCGATTAGGATAACTGGGTGTCTCTTTGGGTTAAATGTAATGTCAAATCTGTCATTTACATGCCACCACAATGAAGGCATTGGACTTTCTGAGGCCACAGTTCATATAGTTATATTAAAACTAACTGAGCTTAGAAGTGCACAAGTGGGAGGTTGGGACAACTTTCACGAGTTCAGCTGAATTTTCATTTAAGCATGGTACAATGGTAGTAAAAGGCTTGGAGAAACTATTCAATATTTGATCAGAAAATATTCGGCCAAAACCACTATTCGCTTCAAACTTTACCAATATTTTGTGAGTGCGCCTGCTAATAAATAGGCCTGTGTAGAGGAAAGTGTAAGAAATATGCCTGGTATGAGTATCTATCCCTGTAGTAAATTGCTACTTTGTCTCAAGTCATATTGCCACCTGCGAATAGCCGAGTCAGCAGCGTGCTCGACTCCCACGCCGCTGGCTGGGGTTTATCTTTCTTTTGTTTGCATGCTTAGAATGTTTCAGATGACTCGAGAATCTTGTTTGTTCGAGCTCGGAACCTTCTAGATACCCACACGCTCACAAAAGGAGCTTCGCATGGCTGCTCGAGTCAGTCGTCCTTCCGTCGCCGTCAAAGTATGTGCGGTCTTTGTTACTTTATGTTTCTCGGCACAAGTTCGCTGCATTAAACATTGATTTTAAGTTTTATTAATCAAGTTTGTTTTTGTTCATGACATATTGGTGGATGTGCAGGGTAACACAATCTATGCCCACGAAGCGTACCACCTGTGAACACAATAACTCTGAAGACGACGATCGTGAAGGCGACGTCCTTGAAATCATCCGAGGACGACTCCAACTGTGACATCAACGACGACCTCGACTATGGCCTCGGAAATGACCCGGACAATGAACTTGACAAAGCCCCTGGCTACCACACCTCGACGAAAACATGATGACGACTTCTACGCCGATGATGAAACGGACGACTCCAAAGACCAACCCCGGCTACAATGTTAACAACCAACCTGACTACGGCCTCGACGCCAAACAGTGTCTTCAACCTTGATGACGAGACTGATGACGACACTGATGATGACCCAGGCGACGACTCGAACAATGACATGGAAGACGATCCCGACTACGGCTTTGACAGCGACCCAAGGACGACCCGGACGATGACTTCAACGACAACCATGACTGACGACCTTGATGATGAACCCGATGACGATACCTACGACAAGTGTGGTATCGACCACGAAGACGAACAGGACGACGATGCTTGGTTCATCACTCAACGAACGGAGGAAGTCTGGCAGCTCAATCGCATTTTGATGCAAGCCACATCTTCCTGACGATGGCTGGTACAATCTTTGTCGCCACGACGCCCAGTTTCAGCCTGGCTACCAAGTGCGAATCTGAACACCAATTCATCGTTGCAGGAAGGAACTGTTAAAGTGGTGCTTCGGCCTCAAGGTTATTCGCTACATGAGACCTAAGCTGCAAGTCGTTGGCCAATGGCACATCAACATTGTCACGTCGCCCTCTGCCACCCGGTGATTCACGTCGTCCGACTCAACTGAACTAGGTATGCTCAATGGGACTGCGAAAATCTGTGATTTACGTGACTCTGTAGTTTGACCTTGTCTTGTTTAAGCTGTTAATTTCATTTTGTGTTGCATAGAGACGATGAGTCTTTCACAAGAGGGGAGTAATGCCGCATGCAAATAGCTGAGTCAGCAGCGTGATCAACTCTCACGCCACTGGCTGGGGTTTGATCCCCGCCAGCGCTTGTCCTTTTCATCTTTCTTTTGTTTGCGTGACTGGAATGTTTAAGATGACTCGAGAATTTTTTTTGTTCGAGCTCGGAAACTTTTAGATACCCACGCGCTTACAAAAGGAGCTTCGCATGGCTGCTTGAGGCAGTTGTCCTTCCGTCACCGTCAAAGGTCTTTGTTACTTTATGTTCTCGGCACTCGGCACAAGTTCGCCGCATTACACACTGATTTTAAGTTTTATTAATAAGTATATGTTTTTATTCATGACAATATTTAGATGAATTTTGATAATTCAATCTTCTGATATTTCAAACTAAAGTGTGTGGCTTCCTGGAGTTTGAAATAATGAGAGTCATCTGTAAAACACCATTTTTACTACCCCAAGTAGCAATTTATTTTAGTGTGTATTTTCTGGAATCTTTTATTCAGACCGGGCACTTCTTTTTCGATATGCTTGTCGGATTTAAGTTGCACTGGTTTTGAATGCTCATAAAATTTGGACTATTTTGTATAGCCTAAATGTAGCAAGCGTTCAAAACAAATACAACCTAGTGCATTAGATACACAGAGAACACATTATTAGCAAATGCTACTTTTATTGAACACATCTGAAGTTTTTGTTGCATACATACAGCACTGTGAAGATGTACACCATTCTTATATGAAAATAAGTTTCCCACTAGTGAAATTTCTCAAGTTGGACAGCCTTGTTGTAAGTCAGGCACCTTAAAGAGAACCCTGCCAAAGTTTTCATAGACACTTTTATAAAGTTGTTTCATCCGTACAATAACGACTTCAAGGTATATGTATAGAAACTTCCCAAAATGCAAACCTTATGTGAAGAAACTGCATTTCAAAGTTGACGCCCTTGAAACCCCACTATCGGTAGCTGCTCTACCGGCAACAATGAGAAGAACTGTACAAAGACCGCTGAGGCCACATAACGTAAGACATGGTGTCTGAGATGCGCCATGGACGGCATTGTTGGTAGTTGGACTTGTTTGTGCTCACTCTTTTATCTAGTCTGTTAATTGACAGCTATTTACAGTGCATGATAGGAACAATTTGTGCTGTAGAGATAAAAACATGTACAGTCGCCCAATTTTTTAATAATATCACGCGAGCGTCGACCGCCGGGACGGCCAGCGCTGTGCCGCAGAGAAATGCGGCGTCACGGGAGAGATTAGGCGCGTGCGCACAAAGCTCTCTCCGGTGCGAGCGTCGTCTGTTAGGCTATTCTGTTGACCGCACACAGCCCCTGTTCCTTATCTGCTGGCATAGCTGACCGCCTTTAAGCAAAGATCTGAACAGCGCTTGCTTGCGTGATACCGTGATACTGCTCAGGCGTGAAAGAAACCGCGCGTCATCTCGTTTAATTTAGTTTTTTTTATTCTTTTATTTTTTGTTTGCGTTTACTTTGTCAGCACATAAAAAAAGAAAAATATGATGACGCGACAAGCTGAATGCAACGATGCATTAAACTATATACCGCAGCCAATGCTACGAGCCATCAAAACCAATCCAGCGCTGTCACCCTGCCACGTGACATCGTGCTTCCACGTGCAGTTGTGCCCAACAGGAAGGCCACGTGACACACTTTTAGCGATGGACTGGCCAAGATGGCTCGTAGCGTCGGCTGCGGTACAACACAAAGTGAAACAGAGTATAAACAATCGGCGCAACGCGCTCCTTTGCTACGGAGCAGGGACTGTGTGCGATCAGCGGAATAGCCTAGCAGACGACGCTCCCCGGAAAGGGCTTTGTGCGCACGCGCTTAATCTCTCCCGTGACGCCGCATTTCTCCGCGGCACGGCACTGCCCGTCCCGGCGGTCGACGCTCGCGTGATATTATAAAAAATTGGGCGACTGTACATGTTGCCTCCCCCCCCCTTTGCATCTGGCAGGCGAGACCACTCAAAAATGTTTGAGAGTAGCTGTGTAGAACCGACATGTTTAAACATCCTGTTGACACAATTATTCATACTAAAAGGTATGCTTAACCGAAATTTGAAGCTCGCAAAACAAGACTGGAGCGATAGGCGGGATGCTGCAAAACCCCCAAAACAATACTCATAGAGCATTATTTCTAACGGATGGCCGTATTTTTGGAAAATGTGTGCGATTGAACAAGGCCGACGAGACATGTGACGTCGCGATTCTCATTCCCTCTCCTCTTGGCTTCATCCCCTCAAGCAGGTGAACCGAAGCAGGAATGAGAGAAGCGAGGCCGCTTTCCCTCATTCTAAAGTGTTCCAGGAGAAGTATGCAGGGGTGGAACTCGTGAAATGTAGCTTGAGGAGCAGCCACGGGAGCAGCTGAAACAGCTGTTTTGGAGCAGGTTGGGAGCAGCTAGAACTACTATTTGGAGCAGGCTAGGAGCAGCTCAGATCAGTTTTCATTGCACTTCAGCTTGTGTCTTAGACAAGCACGTGAGCAATTTCAATTGTGCTTAGCAGCACAGATGAACATGAGTGGTTAGGGACCTAGGTAGATGGGATAACAGTGTAACAGATGCGAAAACTTGAAAATTTGTGAGCCTTAATGAGAACCAAAAAGCAAGTACCATATGTTTCTGAAGATAGCGTCCTTGATATTTTCTGAGTAGACTTTCAGCTGCTCAAAATGCAAACCAGCACTGCTTATCGCACAACCCACACGTGCTCGACATAGTTATTATATGTGCGAACCACGTGACGTGCGTAAGCAACGGATGTGCAGTTGCGCGGAGGAACAGGGCAAAGAATTTCGTGTTTATCCTATTGTGCAATTCAATATCGAAGCAGCAAACTACGATTAACGGAGTTACCATATTCGAAGCGATAAGCAGGAGCAACGCACGCCGAGCAGATCTACCGCTCGCGTGAGAGCTGCTGGCCGGCAAGGTTTCGAATCGGACCGCGTTTCAGTTCTATCAAATCACGATTTATCTTGCGGGAATGCGGTTCCAACTTCTAACGATGAAGTATTCAAAGGAATCCTTTGCTCATTTATTTTCAACTGGTTGACGTCCGGATCCCGAGCCGCAGAGCCTCAGGCCATCTGACGCTTAACGACTCGATCTCACCTCGGCCGACTTGTTTAACCGCTTATGGTTGAAAAATAACAATCCAGTCGCAGGTAGTGGAGCGCTTAAAATCTGACCCTCGAGTTTTCTCACGCACTTCCGACTCCGGATACACAGAGAAAATAAACAAAACAAAGGATTGCAAGGCCGACCAAGCTAAACACGTTCATATTTGCCAATCGAGTCGACAAAAACCGAAACTACGACAAAAGACAATTTTTTTGGCGCACGTTTTGCGATTTTGTGCATAATGGCGGAAGGTAACAGCTTTAGCGTAGTTTCCGCAATATGGCGCAGGAGGGCGCAGACAAATGCGTCTGGCGCAAAATGGCGCAAATGGCGCAGCCGTTCCACCACTGAGTATGATGTCACATTTCTTGTTTGATTGCGCCCTTCTTTTCCAAGAATACGGCCATCCGTTTGAGATATTGATGTACGAGTGATGTTTCAGAGTTTGTAGAGCTCCATTGAAAGCTTCCGCGGCCTTATTTTATGAAATCCAAATTTTGGTACAGCGTCCTTTTAAACAAGATTTTTCAAATTTTACTTTATAATGAACATAAAATTGGACAACTTGCTAACTTACAACGGTGTCCTCCCGATGATGCCGTACAATGGTTCTGTCACACGCACCAACCGAGAGGATTGCTGCAAGTCCATCCGCCCTCAACTTTTAGTCACCTTTGAGCCTGAAGAACTGCTGTATGAGGACCGTCCAGCCACTGAACACACAAAGTGAAACACGGGAAATAACACTCGGTGACGAGCGAAGTCTCTGGGCGGAAAGCCCTCCATGCCAAATGAGCACTGTCGGGTTACGGCAACGGCGTAGTACACAGGTTGTGCTTCTTCGATGCCTTCACCGCTGCGGTGGGTGGTCGTAGCTAGTCGTAGCAGATTGTGTCACGTCTGTTGCTCGTACCAAAACACCAGAGCCGCGTAGTATTCTTGTTGCCGAAGTTTATAAGCCTACGTTCCCGGTCTACACACACTACACAAAGCCAGCCGCCAGCAAAGCTAGCTAACCCCGTTTCTGCTTCGGCGACAAGCCGCCAGGGCGGTGACACCGCCGCTGAAACTTCTGCCTCGGCTCTTCAAAGAGCCAGGGCCCCTCAGTGCGCATGCGCGACACTTGCTAGGCTGCTCTGCCTGTACCAAGTGACACGTGCCCGCATGTTCCCTCTCATAATCCTTCTGACTGTACGTGCCCCGTATCGTACATGCTCATACAGTGCACACAGCGAAAGTTCATTTTGAAAGTGCTCCACAATCGGCCTACAATGCTGCGAACACATAGCACATGGCCACTATAGGTGACGACACTTGGAATACCTGCCATCCGTCGTCGTGGCGCAAAGTCGCTTTCTCAGTCGTCCTCACGAGGGGCAAGGAAAGGCAGGCACTGCATAAAAAAGCAATACATATTATAACACTGGCTATGGCAAACTAGTTCCAAAGATGATACAGTCATGTCTCCTTAATATGGACACCTCCGTTCTATAGAAATGGTTTTTTTTAATGTAAGGTGTCCACATGAGAAAATTAAATTTAAAACATACAGATAGGATAACAAGCATAGCCAAACAAACACAGTTTATTCAGCTAAAAAATAATGAGATGCGAGTTTGCTCCAACGCTTTAGAGCCGTTTAACATGTAGCACTACTGTCGTTTACAAGAACAGATACCCAGGCTGTAAAGTGATGATCGGTTAAATAGCAAAAGATGTTGCACTGCATGCACAAGCCGGACGTAATTGACACTTAGCTGCCGGCAGTTAGGATCCTATAATCTTATGATTGCAGAAGGGAATGACATATGGTGCCTACGGCTGGAATAATGTCGTGCTTCGTGGTAGAAAAAGCACAAAATAAACACAGGATGGAGGAACCGAAACAGACAGGAAAGCACCACAAAGTATTAAACTTGTCGAACATTAAATTTTCTTGAATTACACCTCACCCATGCTTGCTACGTGATGAAGCCCAAAGCTTAGTTCAATGCCAATCAATATTAAATGTCTTTAGATGGGCACTTCCTGCCCGATCATGGCCTTGTAGTGGACCCAAGCCACGTCCGAACGCGGCCCGAGCGGGGCGAACCGGATTTCCCTTCTCTCCCGCATCGTAGAGTTTCCCTTCCCCTGCAGCTCGGGAAGAGAAAGGACGACGGGGAAAGGGGGTGAACTCGGGAGAGCGGAGAACTGCTAAAAATAAAGTTAGTTGAGTTTGGTACGCACGCCCGTCTGGTCTCCCTTCTCTCGACCTCGCGTGCAACCCAACATCGGTGACCCGGACGTGATCAACAGCGCCATGACATCAGAACAGGATCAAAACGCCCTTTCTGTCTCCACCGTCAGCATCAAGTTGCCGCCATTCTGGACCGCCGATCCCGAACTGTGGTTCGTACAAGTAGAATCGCAGTTCGCCGCATGACGCATCACGTCAGATCTCACAAGGTACCACCACGTGGTGAGCAGCCTGCCGCCCGCAACAGCTTGCGAGATTCGGGATTTGCTGCTCGCTCCGCCCGCCGAGGAGGCTTACAAAACGCCGAAGGAGACCCTTATTCGACGGGCTACCGCTTCAGCGCCCGTTTGCTCGAAGCTGGTTAACTAACCGCGGTTAACCGGATTTCCCTATGAGTGGGAGTTTTAGGTCACGTGACCTGCAGAGTAGGGACGCCGGAGTAAAATAGTACCTAGCACCAGACAATATGGCTGCTACGGCTGCTCGTCAGGCTTGGGAACATTTATTTTTACGAAGATGCGTCATCCTCGTGCCACGAAAAGGACATTTCAACACAGTCTACAGTCGGAGTCGACGGTGAGCGTGCTGTGGGAGCAGGGCCACACCTGACTGGTCCCGCCAAGTTCAATTAAGTTCACACATCGCCCACTGAAGTGGACTTGTTTTAATGAATGCTACAGTCAGCGGGACCTTCTAAATATATCTCCTAGGTGAGTGCCGCGATGTTTCACGAGTTAGTTATGAGATCGTACCGCTATCAAAATGTCATATCAGCAGATCTTGCGTTGTAATCAACGCCCAGTTTCTTTCTTTTCCTTTTTTCACTATTAAAACCTACCTCGAGCCGCAGTTGCATGTGGAACAAA
>JAZHYW010009007.1:0-12419 GCA_037355805.1 Ixodes ricinus
CGAGTATAACAAAAACACTTTTATTCAGTCGCAGCGATCAGGGCACAGGAACCAGGAAAATGTGTCGCTGGCGATCGGTCCCTAATTGTTTTCACCATGCAGAAGGGCAGTGGTCGCCTGTTGCTCTGCCCCAGTCGCAGTCACAACCACAGCATCCACTGCCTATAGGCAGCGTACCAGAAGCACCTGAAACAATATCTATTGATTGAATGTAAGAAAAAAACACCACTTTAATTAACCACAGTAACTGAAGCAATGACCACACTGATCAGATGTAAGAAGCAATATTCTATACTCTCAAGTGTACACGTCTTGTGTTCGTTTCCCTGGGAAACCAATAATATATTATGCTGCTTTTATGTTCCCTGTCGCTGTGCATGTGATGCATCTGCCAACGAACAGCTAGTCGGCACAACAGACTATAAACACTGTGGAGAAGTGAGCTTGTACTGTATGCCAAGCACAGCACAGATGTCGAGACAACCTTGCTCTGGAAGTATGATCCACCATGAGCTCTGCAAGAACGCCGAATCTGGTAAGGACGGCGAGAAGGCAATCCCAGATTTTTTTGCGAAAGAAGCTTCTGTAAAGGGAACAATTCAACCAATTTCGTGAAGTGATCAGTCACGACAGGAAGATACTGATTACTGTACGTATTATGAGGAAACGATCCCATTACGGGTCGCAGGCAACAATCTGCCAAGGAGAGTGGCTTACGATTGGTTGCATAAATCTTGGTAGGTGACCTTCGCGTGGCTTTGACTTCTGACATCCTGGACAAGTGTGGGCATACTTCAGTATATCCTGCCTGATTCCTGATCAAGTCTCGATATGGCATAACTTATTGCAAGTCATACTGCTGCTGGTGTGACCTGATGAGGCTGAATCATGGAAGTGACTGATGAACGGCGTTCGAAGTTTCACAATCCTGAAAGGCGAGCCATGGGCGGCATCGTCTGCTTGAAAAATGTAGCTGAGAAGAAGTCCATTCTCTCTCAGCAAGTATGAGTCGTACCTACCATTGCTCTCGGTGCAGCCTACCCTTTGTTCCGCAAGCTTCTCGCACACCCGTAGACGGAATTTCCCCTCCCACTGTGCCTTGCCGAAGTCCTCTGATCACCAACGTCCCCCATTCTGACTGATGTGTCGGCCACAATGCCAGTTATTCCCACCAATGCATGTTCGTCTTGAGTGGGAAAGACCTGCAAAGGAGCACACGAGAGCACATCTGCCGCAACAAAACTCCCTTCTTGTATGTAGTGGCTCAGTGGTATGGCTGTAATGTCGGAGCTCATGGTGCGAGACGTCCGACTGGATTCCGCAAATTATTCAGCCAGGAAAACACTTGATTGGTCTGGATCTGAAAGTATGTGCCATTGAAATACATGTTAAATTTTTTAGGGCAAAAATAATGGCGAGACACTCCTTTTCCATTGCGTAATAGTAGTGTTCGGCCGCTGTCGGCATGCGGCTGGTGAAGGCAACTGGCCGAAGAACACCGCTGTGTTCCTGAAGCAGGACCGCACCAAGGCCACAGTCGCTGGCATCAGTCTGAACAACAAACAGTTTAAAGAGACCCGGAAACTAACGAAGCGAAGTCGGTGATTGCCTTCGAGAGCCGAGGGAAAGCGTCTTGTTGCTTTCGTCTCCAATGCCAATTTTCTCCTTTGCACATAAGCAAATGCAAAGGGTTAGCTATCTTGGCACAGTGTGGGACGAGTTGGCAATAACATCCAATCGATCCTAGAAAGCATTGCAAGCTCTTGACGTCTTGCGGCTGCGGGCAGTCGGTTATCGCGCACATCTTGTCCCGATTGGGGTGAAAAACTTGGGTTAACAACAGCAAAGCCAAGAAGGTTCATTTTCTTTTCAGGGTGAACTGTCAAGTTGGCAGATTGCATTTGCTCAAGGACAATCCTAAGATGTTCGAGGTATTTCTTGAAAGATTGGGGAAAATTCATGTACGCCATCACAAACTTGCTCTTTGTATCATTGACACCAATGTCCATTCGATGTTGAAAGGTAGCGGGCAAATTTGAAAGGCTCGAACACTCCCTTGTGATAGGTGAAAGCGGTTGTCGAAACCTCCTCTGGGTCTATCTCGATTATCCTAAACTGCAGTCAAGCGCTGTGAACACTTTCGTGTTGTCGATCGCGTACATGATCGAGTCGATCAAGGGAAACTGGTATGGATCTCTCACCATTACAGCGTTGAGGCTGCGACGGGAGAAGCCCAATGACTCTGCGAGTTGCAAACAGCTCTGGTGTCGATCCACTCCTGTAGTGCTGCATTCAGGAGAGCTCGTACATGGACGATGAGGGGCTTTGGGTTGCACCGCAGTTGGTCGAGCGTCGACAGTCTCGATTCGATGCAGCAGCACATCAGTCTTTCCCGGAACTTCCGTGTAGTACATTGGTGGAAATGGCTGCAAGATGCTTTCTAGCTGTTGCTTTTGTTTCCTGGACGCTGGACGCACCTGCAGGGCGTCTCAGACACCGGCAGGAAAGGCTGCAGCAAACCTTGTCGTACAGAGAGCCGGGAGAGTTGCGCGGGTAATGCAATCCTCTCGCCTGGTGAAGGGGGTTTCATCCAGCTGAATGTCCATCCAGCCAATAGCCGCCAACATCAAAGTCGAGCAAACATTTTTCGCCTGCAATAAAATCTCCATCAAAAGGTAATTGCTGCGTTCAAGCCTGGCAGATAAAGAAAATGTTAGCGTGCCTCTTCGTCGAATAGAATGCCGAGCCTTACAGCGCACTGCAGAAGTGTATTTTAGGAACAAAGCGTTTCTTTTTTTGTTTTGCACAGCTCAAAAAAGTCTCCAATAAGCAAACTTTCTGCTCCGTTATCAAGAAGGGTGGCAAAGGAAACAGCAAGTAGCCAAAGTGTCATGTGGATGCATTGATCTTGTGGGATGGTCACGGGTGGTGGTAACCAAAGGGTTCAGCGGCGGTCTCTAATCAGGAGACGCCAAGCCTACTCCCACACCCCGCAGCTTTCTCTCGAGAACACCGCTACGGGCGGGTCCGAACGTCAGCCGCACAACTGACCGCTTCTCTAAAAGGAGGAGCACGTACCACAATAGGACTGGGTCCAACGGTGTTTATTGGAACACCAAAAGACACACTGTCCCAAAAACCCCCGTGCCGACAAGGTCAGATGAAAGGCCCTGTCGACACTGTCCCGAGAGCGCAGTCCAGAGCGGGCAAAGGAAGTCCTTCGCAACACGTCCAATCTCTATCGCATCCGCGGGATTAGTCCCCTACGTTCCCGAAGTCGGGCACGCGCGTCGACCTCCTCCCCCGCGGGCGTCGTCCTCACCCAAAACAACTAGGTTCCCGGATGAGCGGGGGACGGAAAAAGGTCCCCCCGGGAGAGAGTGAGGAGGAGATACCCCAAGCCGGGCGGCTCTCCTACGCTTCACGAACAGGTTGGAACTCACGGCAGCCAGGCCGAGCGTTTCGAACCACGGTCGTTAGACCGGCCATCGGGGAAGGGCGACCAACGGTCCCCACAATCTGTAGGTCGTATGCGACACAGACGAGAGAAGTGCTGGCGACTCGCTCATCCCGAGGCTGGAACTCGCTGCCGCCAGCTTGGGCCGGCGGCAGCTAGATTTCCAACTTCAGCGTCGCGGGCCCTGTTGGTTCCCCTGGGGGGCTATGTTGCACGTTTTGGACTCCCAGGCGACTAGGGAGAAGGAAGTGACGTAGGTGTGAATGAACGTATCTTAGCAACACCACGCATGGCGTCATCAGCGACTCCACCAATCAACATCCAAAGAGCGTTGTTGACGTCACTTCTTTCTCCCTAGTCGCCTGGGAGTCCAAAACATGCAACATAGCCCCCCAGGTTCCTCTGGCTCCGGCACCACCAGTGCAGGCATTGGCTGCGAGAATGGTCACGCTGTCTGTAGTTAGCAGGAACTGGGCTGCCAACGGTCTTCTGCTGCTCTATTTCCAATGTTACCCCAGTCTCTCCAACACTGGCCGCTGCCTCTCAACTCCACTGGTTCATTCCCTCATTGCCAGCCACCTCTCGGCCCAAGCTGGGGCATTTGTTGGCCGTTCAATGATCTCGAAGACTGTTAGGCAGCCGGCCTTCGCCGTGGGGGACTGCAGCCGGCCGCTTGAGAAGGTCTGCAGCACCTGCTGCAAAATTTCGCCCTGGTGCGGGCCCCCGGGGGGAGGGGGGCAATCCCAGCTGCCTGGGGCTTCCCTGGATTAGGAATTTAGACTCTTGACGACCCAGCTTGTTGTAAAAACATTGGACCTCCCGACGACAGTCAAGGGGGTTCAGGGCGAGGGGCAAGTAGGCGAGGTTGGCACAGACCCTTTCAGGAAGGTGTCGAGTCGGAGTTGCTCGTTCTTGGTCGACGCATGTGGGGGGTACCCACGCACAGGACGGCTCGGAGGCTTCTGCAGCTGGGGGCGGGAGGCCTGTAGTCCACGCAAGCCGGGATGGTTTCCTACGCGAGGTCTTCAATGGTGTCGTAGTTGGACCCATGAAGATACATGTTGTAACAGGGGTGACTGACGAACAATGCGAGTAACCCTCTCCGACTCGAGAGCAGCTTGCACTGCTCGGTTGAGCAGTTCCTGCATGACCCGAATATACTCCACAAGGCCTTCTTCTCGGTTCTGTGTGCGACACTCGATTTTCCGCTGGACTCGGGACTCGTACCCCGGTGCCAGGAACTCCTCTCGGAAGCTGCGGCGGAATGCCTCAAGAAATGGAAATAGAATAACTAATACCCGTGCCACACGGGCAACTCGAATACCATTTACAACGAATGACATTCATGTGATTGACAAATGGGCTCGCGATCTGTCGCGCGTGGAACGCCCCGCGCTCAGAGTGTCGCGCGCTGATTGGCCGATCGTTCAAATGTCATTCGTTCATTCGTTGTATATGGCATTCGAGTTGCCCGTGTAGCACGGGTATAAGGCTATATGAACGACACGGAGAGCTCACGCTGGACAAAGCGTGTATCACTGGGAGCTCGGTAACCCCCCCCCCCCCCCCCCGCATTCACGTCGCTTTGCTGCGACAGTATGCGGCTGCTGATTACAAAACTACCGTATTTACTCGAGTAATAGCCGCACTGTTTATGAAGAAAACCTGAGGGTTCGTTTTTCCGCGGAGCACGCAGATTGCCAATCACCGCGATCGACAGCATGGTTCCAGCTGTTTACAAGACAGAGATAATGTTTTCGTTCGAAGATACCATCTGTGAAGATTGCATTTGTATGGAGAATCGTGTTCTCGATCTGGTTATTCGCTTTGTTATTTATGCGCAACGCAATGATTGGCTGCATATGTGTTCTGTGGGAAAGTAGACGGAAGGGCCTTGTTCATAAATAGTGTGGCTATTACTCGAGTAAATACAGTATTAGCCATTTGGCCCAAGCCCCCCCCCCCTCCTGCCCCCTTTGCGGCGTCCAGCCGGCAACCAAAGCTCCGCTGTTCCCCATGCACCTCCGGAAAGGGAGGACCATACCATTTAGTTGAGCGAAGTTTCGTCGAAAACATTCATTCTTTTCACTGTTAATCATAGAAAAGAAATGTAAATATTGCCAAATGCCTCTACAAAACAATGTTCGAGAAAAAAAAAAAAAGGTAAACCCACAAGGGGGTCGAACCCTGGTCTGCTGCATACGAGGCAGACGCGTTACCACTATGCTACTTTACAGCTTCGGAAATCTTGTTTTGACAGTTAGTTTTATACGAGAACCAAAACGTTTCGCGTCGTGCATATAGCCCTTTCCGGTCGAGGTGCAGTCAATTAGAATCTGCAACACCCACCATCGTCTCGCACTCGCCGGCAAGGCAAGGGGGAAGATCCGCTTCAGCACGTAGGCATCCGAGGCGCTACGCGTCCGAGGCGCTGGACGCTCTTGCGTAGACGCCCCGCACCGCCACGAAGTCGGCGACGGACTTGCGGTCGTCGAGCCCCTCGGGCTCGCGCTGCCGCTGGCCGCCGGTCCCGCCCGTGACGGCTGCTAAATGCTCCGTCACCAACTCGAGGGCGGTAGACATACGGTCATTGAGGGCCAAGATCTCAACCGACGACGGACCGGAGCCCAACTCCGACTCCGTGTCGCTGGAGGAGTCCTCATCCTCGGCTCGCAGCTTGGGAGGCATGGGCAAGAAGACGAAAACGCACGGCAAACAAGACAAACAAACAAAAAACAGACACGTGAAGCGAACATTAAGAAAAGCAATTGATCGCTAAGTGTTTTCTATTGAAAGGTACAACGTGCGGACGTGCGGCAAGAAAAACGGGCGACGATGATTGAAACGGTGTCGACGCCGATCGCAAGTTTCACGATCGGTAAGCCGTACTCACCTGTTCCTTGTCGCCCCGCATTTTCTTCTGCCCATAGTGGCGTCTACTGTGTAAAGCGAGTCGTAGCACACCCGGGCTGAGGCACCGCGAGTCGAAATCCAAGTGGCTCGTCACGCAGCGCGCCGACCCTGCTGCTTGCGTACGGCAGCAGGGTACACCCGGCAGCAGACAACCTGACGACGCAGTGCTCCATCGGCATAGCAGGCAACGGCAGCCTCTGGCACGCGTTCTTCAGGAGGCCCGCAGCAACTCGCCGATTCCATGCTGCAACAGGGCACTCAGAGCATTATTCGCACTGAACGGTAGGAGTAATGGAACGTTCACCTTCGTTCGCAGTAGGGTAATCTTTATTTTATTAGTTATAGGCAAATTAGAAGCATAAAAACTTAGCGAAGATATATCAACTTACCTTCTTGCTACGTCGTAGGTCCTGGCTTGTGTGGCCGTGTCAATCTGGTGCCGGATAGCTAGTGGACACTCATCTTTGAGTATCGCGGACTGTACAGCACCTCGTGTCGCAGCGGCTCAGAAAGAGGGACGTTTCAACTCAGCGTACTGTTGCATAGAATCTGATATACAAGATCGAGGCCGACTAGGACATGCTCGACTATTGCATAGACTGCAGTGCGCAGATTAAAGGCTATCTCGGAATGAACGCACTCTCGTATTCAAACTGATCACAAACGACGGATGTAACTGATTCGTGCTGCAACTGTGAGCCACTTCGCAAACTGCACATCAACCTGACGAAGAAGCGTACAGTTTCCAAGACAGGACCTTAGCCTACACTCGCCGTTCGCTTGTCGTCCTGCGTCGCACTCGAGCGCTACTGTTATGCGCAAGGACTTTGTCAGCCGACTTGGAATTGCAAAGCATCGTGCGTCGGGATCAATACTGTGGTTCCGTCTGTCGTAACACTGCATATGGTTTCTATTCTTATCTACAAATACTGAGCAATAACACCTCGTTTCGCTTGTATACTTGACGATGCTTCCATCGGCACTTATATTTGTAGTCCCGACTGATGGGAAGAAAAAGCTTTTGCGTGACTCTGACCAGTAGTAAGCAGCAAAATACAAAAGTGGCACGTTATGCACGCTGCGTTCCGGTACCGCGGCGTCGCTCCTGCGTACGGCGGCTCAGAGGGTACGACGCTCGTCGGTTAAAGTACAACGCGCTGACAACAGATCTCCATCGGCACTGCAGCAACCGCATTGGCACCTTAAAACAGAAAACCGGCATCAACTATACATGTGAGTTTTACAATAAAGAGCGTATCACCTATCAGTCTGTGTTGCGGAGCCGCTGGGTTCCGTCGCCGAGTGCGTTCTTCTCTTTTGTATCCGGAGTCCGGTGTCGATGCCGAAGACGCTTCGCTGGCTTCGCAGCGCCTTGGAATGCCGTCGTCTACGTATGCGGCGCGTTCGAGGCGTCGGCGTCGCGCGTAGAAGCGGCGTCGTACGGGATGAACCTGATATCTGCCGTCCGCCGAAGAATTTCCATACGACGAAACCGCATTCGATGAACGTTTTAAAATGAGTCCGTCCTATACGCACACATTCGAAAAATCAGTCCGCCGAATACGCGCACATTTCAAAATCAGTCCGCCAAATACGCGCGCATTTCAAAATCAGTACGCCGGGACTCGTGATTGGCTGGCGCACGCCCTTCCCTGCTGCCTTCCCGTCCGACAGCGCCCCTGACGGTCTGCGCCGACGGCGCAGAACACCGATCTTTGATTGGATTTTTAATAGGGAAATCGGCCGCCCTTGAATGTAATTTTAGGATTTATAGGATGCTTAGAGCCCGTGGATTGCGTTATGACTATAAATAGACGATCTCAGAAAGCACTTGAGTGCCCCTTTAAGGGTGAACCGAATATAGACGTTTCCACCGTTTACAAATAGCACAATCCACACGTGCTAAATCGCAGACCAACCAAATCTCGCGCGCAATTGCGGCCAGCTAAAAAAGTGCGCGTGCATAACACACAAACACAGCAATCAACGCGCCCTCAAACGGTTTTATATAAACGTGTATAGATGTGGGAGAATGCGAATGATGATATAATCATCCGCTTTTCCCAACCGCCAACTGTCTCGCCTGTTGCACACAACACCTTTTTCTTACGTTACAGAAGCTTACGTACGATTAGGTCGAGGTAAGACCGCAATTAAGCAGCGCCTTCGTGCTTCGTATTCCGCATGCCAAGCCACTCGTACCTTCAACCTTTTGTAACGCTTGGTATATGGCGGTCAGTGCGGCACCCAAAGGGGGCGCGTTGATCCAACTGACGTTCCCGCCAGACGACTCTGTTGGGAACCACACCGCGACGCCACTGGCTCTTGTCGCATCGGCCCTTATTATCACTTTCAGCAGCCAATCAGAGTTACGGCGTTGCTCATTGCGCGGGAAGGCCGAAGGAGCCAGCAGAGCGCAGCGCATGAATCATATAATAAGCACTGCAGTTTTTTGTTCAGTGAGGAACGGCAGGGCGTATTATGTTCATGGCGTCTGCACTGACTTCTTCTTCGGGACTTCTGCGCAATTAGTCAACGCCGCAATCTGATTCGCTGCGGAGCGATAATGAAAGCGCGTGCGACAATAGCACCGCAATCTGATTGGCTGCGGAGTGATAATAAAGAGCGTGCGACACCCAAGCAGGCGCGGCGATCCAGCTGATGTTCCCGCCAAACGACTCTGCTGGGAGCCGCAACGCGACGCGCCACTGTCTTGTCGCACGCTTCCCATAGATGCGCATGAGCGAGCGTGCGTAAGCTTCGACGTTTAAGAAAACGACGCTGTGTGCCTTTATCCGACGATCCGATTGGACCAACCACAGTCGAAAAAAGTCCGTGCGTATTTTTGCGCACCACTCTCTGAGAGCAATCACCGCAACTTACGGAGGCAGCTCAGCGAATCGACGATGCCGAAACATATGTTTAGACCAAAAAACGCACTCTGAGTTTTGACATTAAGCAGTGCAAGCGTGACGTTTTGCATTGCTGCAATGTCATAGCTCGAACCGCGTTTTTTGGTCCTAAACTATGTTTCGGCATCGTCATTCGCTGAGCTGCCTCCGTAAGTTGCGGTGATTGGCTCTCCAGTGTTGTGCGGGAAAGTAGACGCACGGGATTTCCTTTTTAATGTGCAAGGAACGTTAAAAGTGCATCGTCACGGCGTTCGTGCTTTTATACATTTCCTATGCCCGGCCACAACCAATCAAGTTTAGTAGGTACGTTGTTGGGCTAGTTGGTTCATCTTAGTTAACAAATAAAATAGCGCAAAAAAGACAAGGACAAGAAGTATACAGGACAAGCGCTGACTTTCAACTAGTTTTTACTCAGGAAAAGCAGGCATATATATACACACGACAGGCAAAGCAACACCACATAAAAGTTGACTAATTTTGTGCACGATCATTCAAAAACTGAAACTCATTACTATGAAGAACAATAGAAGTGTCGCTGACACAGGCCGTCCCACTTTTTTTGATAAAGAACGCTTCCAATAGCTCTCGAGCGACCGTCTCTCGGCTTCTACCCAGAATCTTTATCTGCTGAAATCGTGGAACGCAGCCACACGTGTTGCAATGAATGGGCAAATGCGAGCCATATTTATTTTTTACTGATAATGCGTGCTCCCGTGCTCGGTCATTGATGCACCGCCCCGTCTGGCCGATGTATACCTTTCCACAACTCAGTGGAATTTCATAGACCACACCCACTGTGCAGTCCACGTAAGGGGTGACGTGTTTCTTGTCACATGGTGCTTTTGCCTTCTCATCAGAGATGCGGGAGCACAACCCAGCCAACTTGTTTGGGGCAGAAAACACAACGGGAACATCGTACTTGCTTGCCACTTTCTTCAGATTGTGGGCAACCTTGTGGATGTACGGGATAACTTCTGGTCTTTTTGTTCTCTGCCTCGTTGGGACCTTTCTTTTCAACCCCTTCATTTTTTGTAGGGCAGTCTCCGCCACAGAAACCAAGACCGAGCACGGGAAGCCAGCCAATTCCAGTCTAGAAATCTGATATTTAAAACTAGCATCCGCCTGGTGGTCACAAGACTTCAGCAGTGCAGACTCCAGGCACGAAGTTGCAATAGCTCTCTTAACCGTCTTCGAATGAGCTGAATCGAAAGGAAGTAACTCTTTCCGGGCGCGAGGTCGATACATCCAGCACACACGTCGCTCGTTGATGGTGATGTTAATATCTAAAAACTGCAAATGATTGTTGTCAGGGAGCTCATGAGTAAAAAGTAAACCTTTCCCATGTTGTTCAAAAACTGACAGAATACTTTGTACTGTATCAAAGTGCGTCACAGAGGTGTTAGTTTTTAAAAGTACAAGAAAATCGTCCACGTATCTAAAAACCTTAAGAACATTGTCGGCGTCTAAAACACGATTCAACTCACGATCAACAGCGGACAAAAATATGTTACAAAGCACAGGAGCGACGCATGACCCAATACAAATGCCCTTGCGCTGGATAAACAGCTTGTCATCGAACGACACAAACGTGCTACCTAGATAAAATTCCAGTAATGCCATGAAGCTGTCCAGCGGAATACCAGAAGCATTCTGGAAAGCCACTACGCCACTTGCTTCGATACACCCGATGACAGAACGGTACATTTCTTGATGTGGCACTGAATAAAACAAATCCTCTACATCAGTAGAGAAAGCGTAGCCAACAGAGCTGTTAATTCTTAATTCTTCAATTATTCCAACGAGTTCCTGGTCGTAATGGCGTTCCAGAATGCTTCTGGTATTCCGCTGGACAGCTTTAGCGGCATTACTGGAATTTTATCTGCTAGCACGTTAGTGTCGTCTCGATGACGAGCTGTTTACAGCGCAAGGGCATTCGTATTGGGTCATGCGTCGCTCATGTCTTTGTAACATACTTTTGTCCGCTGTTGATCGTGAGTTGAATCGTGTTTTAGACGCCGACAATGTTCTTAAGGTTTTTAGATACGTGGACGATTTTCTTGTACTTTTAAAAACTAACACCTCTGTGACGCACTTTGATACAGTACAAAGTATTCTGTCAGTTTTTGAACAACATGGGAAAGGTTTACTTTTACTCATGAGCTCCCTGACAACAATCATTTGCAGTTTTTAGATATTAACATCACCATCAACGAGCGACGTGTGTGCTGGATGTATCGACCTCGCGCCCGGAAAGAGTTACTTCCTTTCGATTCAGCTCATTCGAAGACTGTTAAGAGAGCTATTGCAACTTCGTGCCTGGAGTCTGCACTGCTGAAGTCTTGTGACCACCAGGCGGATGCTAGTTTTAAATATCAGATTTCTAGACTGGAATTGGCTGGCTTCCCGTGCTCGGTCTTGGTTTCTGTGGCGGAGACTGCCCTACAAAAATGAAGGGGTTGAAAAGAAAGGTCCCAACGAGGCAGAGAACAAAAAGACCAGAAGTTATCCCGTACATCCACAAGGTTGCCCACAATCTGAAGAAAGTGGCAAGCAAGTACGATGTTCCCGTTGTGTTTTCTGCCCCAAACAAGTTGGCTGGGTTGTGCTCCCGCATCTCTGATGAGAAGGCAAAAGCACCATGTGACAAGAAACACGTCACCCCTTACGTGGACTGCACAGTGGGTGTGGTCTATGAAATTCCACTGAGTTGTGGAAAGGTATACATCGGCCAGACGGGGCGGTGCATCAATGACCGAGCACGGGAGCACGCATTATCAGTAAAAAATAAATATGGCTCGCATTTGCCCATTCATTGCAACACGTGTGGCTGCGTTCCACGATTTCAGCAGATAAAGATTCTGGGTAGAAGCCGAGAGACGGTCGCTCGAGAGCTATTGGAAGCGTTCTTTATCAAAAAAAGTGGGACGGCCTGTGTCAGCGACACTTCTATTGTTCTTCATAGTAATGAGTTTCAGTTTTTGAATGATCGTGCACAAAATTAGTCAACTTTTATGTGGTGTTGCTTTGCCTGTCGTGTGTATATATATGCCTGCTTTTCCTGAGTAAAAACTAGTTGAAAGTCAGCGCTTGTCCTGTATACTTCTTGTCCTTGTCTTTTTTGCGCTATTTTATTTGTT
>JAZHYW010009008.1:0-25314 GCA_037355805.1 Ixodes ricinus
ATAATAATAAGTTTTATTTCCATTGCGACAATGGGGGTGACAAGGGAAAAAAGCTGAGCAGTCAGCTTGACAGGTCCCGGTCACCCTACAGGTGCCGCCAGGGGGCATAGGCGTAAAAGAAAATAAAGATAATAAAAACAAATAATAGAAAAGTAACAACACTCGTCTAGATACACAAAGTAAAAGGAAAAACATGGTAATCGAAACTGGTATAATAATCTAAAAAAAGTTTTATATGCATGTCATCTTTTCATTACCGTCACAGCCTGACGGAAAAAAAAAAGGAAACAATGCACACGCAACTTGAGGCGTCTATATAAAAAAGGAAAAACTTTCAGAACAAAAGGAAAACACTACACGATAAGAAATACACGAAGGTCACCGTGACAAAGGAAGCAATAGTCAAATACAAGGACCATGAATGCAACTAACAGCCATGACCGTCTGACGAGAACAATGATCGAATTGTTTTAAATGGCAAGTTATTCAAATTCAAATTTCTAGATTCGTACTGATTTAGTAAAGTGGGTATCCTGTATCTTAGCATTTGTGTGCCATAATTTGTCCTTGGCGTGACCACACCCCAACACTCGGCGCCGCGCGTAGGATAGACAGTGGTATTTCTTGAGACGTTCCCAAGGTTCATTAGAAAGTTTGTATTCCTGCTTAGTTCTATTTTTAAACTTGCACTAAGTCTGTAATCATACAAACTGTGTATGCGGATGACACCGAGTTTTTTAAAAAGATCAGACGTATGGGACTGGAATGGCATATTGCCTATAGCCCTAACAGCCTTTTTTTGTAACAGAAGTATCTTATCCAGATTCGTTGGGGTGGTTGTGCCCCAAACTAAGTGACAGTAATTGAGATGCGAGTAGAACAACGAATTATAAATCATTAACTTAACGCTCATTGGTACAATATGACGATGACGGTTTAACATACCGACAATTTGGGAGAGTTTTGTGTTCAGGTAGTTAATATGATTATCCCAAGACATATTATTGGTGAAAATAATACCAAGAATCTTGAAAGAGTTTACAATTTCTATCTTGGTTGAGTTTATGGTAAGGTCTTTCGTAATACTAATTACTTTATTTTTGGGACGAAAGAGAACAGCTTCAGATTTTCCAACGTTTATTTGGAGTAAGTTAGAACGGCTCCACATATTCAGCCTGCCAAGCATCACGTTAGCTTTGTCAATTAATACGTCGGCATTTTCCCCAGAAAAAAATATGCTCGTATCATCTGCATAATTTACAAACTTAGCTTCAGAATATATGTTGATGATATCATTTACGTATATGTTGAAAAGAAATGGACCCAGTATGCTACCCTGCGGTACACCGGAGAGGATGGGTTTTGCAAGAGACGAGTATCCATTCATAAAGACGTACTGAGATCGATGCTCGAGATAAGATTTTAGTAACCGCAAAGCATGCCCACGAAAACCGTAAGTATCTAATTTTGTTAGAAGGATTTGGTGATTGAGACAGTCAAAGGCCTTGGAAAAATCAATAAACAGACCAAGAACCAGTTTCTTCTCTTCAAAATTTTGTGAGATGAGCTCCTTCGCATCCAATAAGGCAGTCTCAGTGGATTTGTGTTTCATAAAACCATATTGGGAGGTGTTTATGATGTTATACTTATTTGAGAACTTCATTAATCGGTTGTATAGTACTTTTTCCAGAACCTTAGAGAAAACTGGTAGTATCGAAATAGGTCGGTAGTTCCCCAACTCGTTTACACTACCCTTTTTATGCAAGGCTAACACCTTAGCTATTTGCATTCGCTTCGGGAATACGCTTGTAGCCAAGCAAAGGTTAAAAATATGAGATAGGGCCGGAGCTATCATGTCAACAACGTACTTTACAGGTCTTACCTGGATACCGTCCGCGTCACAACTTGCGCTATTTTTTAGCTGTAAAAGCACTGATCTTACCTCTGGCTCGACCACGGGTTCTAAAAATATTGAATCGTTGTTTCTTGTATCAGTAAAGGCTGAAGAGTTTAAAATATCAACAGTGGCCGTAACATTGATGAAATGCTCGTTAAAGGCATTTGCTAAGGAACAGCCAGAAAGCTCAATACCATTGTTTACAATCTTTTCAGGTGAGCTGGACGGACGTTTTCGATTTAAAAGAGAGTTTAGCTGTCTCCACATGATGTCCGTACGCCCCTGTGCTGCCGTGAAAACATCGGAGTAATAACGTTCTCTTGCACGCTTTAGCTCTTTGTTTAAAATATTACGGTATATTTTAAATCGCTTGAGGTCATCCAGGTCTCGAGATTTGGCAAACTGACTAAATAAGCTATTTTTAATACGAATTTTGCACAGCAGGTCATGCGTTACCCACGGTTTCCTTATGCGTTTTGATATTTTTATTGACTTAAATGGGAAATATCTGTTATAAAGTTCCACAAACAGCTCCATAAAGGCATTGTACGCCCCGTCGGCCGTATCTTCCTGCAGTACCCCACTCCAGTTTACGTTTGAAACGGCAGACCGAAAACGGTCAAGTTGGTCAGGGGATATTTTTTGGATCATTGTTCGCTGGGTTTTACTGATGCCTCTAGGAATGCTTTTTACAGCGATGAATATTGGGAGATGGTCACTCAAGTCACAGCCAATGACACCAGCTTTCATACACTCGGACGAGCAATTTGAAATAAACAAATCAATCAGCGTTTGTGACTGGCAGGTAACACGCGTGGGTCTGGTGACAACATTTGTACAACCACCAGAAGAAATCAACAAGTCAAATGTTTTTTTAGCAACCGTGTCTACAGTCATATCAATGTTAAAGTCACCACCGCAGACAACTGTGCATTTTTCCTCATTGACAAACTCCAAAAACGATTCAAAAAAATCAAAAAACACCTCCAAGTTACCCTTCGGCGGTCGGTACATAACGACAAAGATTTTCGAATTGTTACGTATGCATAGTACTTCATAATCAGGAGTAATACGGCTGTAGTCGCTAACCAATTCACACTGATAATCTTTTGTCAGGATCGACAAGCCACCACCACGTCTAGAAGTCCGATTGACGCAAAAAGAGCGATACAACGGCAGTTTAAGAACATTCACTTCATCCGTATACCACGTTTCCGAAAGCATTATAACGTCAAATGAGAAATCAAATTGATCGAAAAGCATCTCGAGATCATCAGTCTTATTTTTTGCCGATTGCACATTCAAATGAAAGCACGTCGTGCTTGACGCATACTCCCTACCCAGGTGACCCTTCAAGTTTTGCGGGAGTACGAAGGCAATGTCGGCCATCACAAAAGAAACAAAAAGCCACAAAACCAACGCACACATACGGCAATTCAAGTTAGCTTTGATAGGTCCTGATCGTGCTCAACTCGAATGACCGGATCGCCCTCCCGTTTCCTGACGTACGAGTATCCCTCCCTGTGCCAAACGAACCTGTAGTCAAGGTTTCTAGCCTTCGTCCGGACGTCATAAAATAACTTTCTATTGGAGGCGGTTAAATTCTCCTGCAGATAGATGTTATCTGCAGCTGCACCGCGCCTCAGCTTGAGCTTGTTCTGCAGCCACCTGTTGCGTTCACTTCGGTTAACGAAACGGACAATCACCATTGGGGTCTTTTTTGATTTAGTTTGAACGCGGTGGACGGCTTCTACGCTCTCAGTCGTGAGTCTCGGCACGTCGATCCGATCCGCGATCGTGTTGAGCTTATCGAGCAGGTCTTCATTCAGGGTTTCAACTAGTCCGTGCACCTCGAGATTATTGGCTCGCCCGTATTGCTCCAACCTGTTCAACTCCCTTTTCAGTTGAGCGGTTTCATCACCCCCTCGGTCATTCTCCAGCTCATTTACCCTCTTTTTAAGGACCTTGATCTCGTTTTCCTGTTCTCTCATCTTTTTTAGTACCTCATCATATTGTTCGGACATTACTTGGACGGAAAGTTCCATGCTCTCTACTTTTGCGCTAAGGAAGGGCAGACATTCCAGCTTCTCATTGATGGACGCTAGGACATGCGCTATGCCAGGGTCATCCTGGCCCTCCCCACCGCAGCCAGCACGTGAGGGACGACGGCTGCACGCCGGACACCGCCAGGTCTTTCTGGCGGCTGCCTTTTTTGCCTTATAAGATTTCTCAGTAATGCCAGCACATTTCCCGAAATGGTACGTGCCTGCACACCCCGTACATTCAAAACACCCCTCCTCCTCCTTCATAATGGGTGAACCACACGTAGAACACGTACCAGACATCCCACAGGTCCCGAGGGCTAGGCACTAACAGGAAAGGGGAAAAGAACTTTCACGTGATTTTTAGCTCGCCGCCGCTGAGAGATGATCACCCCGACGGATGCTTTCGGCTTGCCCGTCTGCACTCGATGGCCGAGAACAGTGCCCACGCCGGCTGGGTCCCCTGGAGTCTTGAATTTTCTGGTGTAGCACTGGCCCGCCGACGAGAAAGCTGGCCCACCGAGGCAAGCACCAGAGGCCGCCCGTGGCCGGTCAGCTGCAGAGCCGTTTATTGAGAGAGTTTGGCCATACATTGGTTTGAATAGGCGAGCATCTCGGGGCCAACCACAGGCCGCGAAACAGCCCCTAGCGGTGGTCGTGTGCTCTAAATTTGTGACACGACTATACTTCGTTTCACCTTATGTGCGAGCGAAGGCAAAACTGGAAGCGCGAGCACGGAAGCTCCGTGCGTTCAGGCTTTGCTCGAGCGCGCGAGCTGGGGAGAAATGCAAAAAGCGCTGGTCTCGCGCTTCTAGCTTTGGCTTCGCTCGCAGATAAAAGTGAAACGAGAGTATAATTTGAGCCGTGCCGAGCGGGACTCCGCGTCTCAAGACGCTCGCGCACCCCACCCTTTGCACTGCTTTCTTTCAGCCAGATCTCAGGACGCTGTTCTAGCAGTGCAGACAAAGGCGTGGGCACGAGCGCGTGGCTTTGGAAGGTGCCTCCTATGCACGAGGTCTCGTACAAACAAAAGCGTTTCGCTGAGCTAGGCTCACGCGCCTGTGCCTTTGTCTTCACTGCAGACATTTGTGAGATGGAGTAGAGGTCTCCTGATTGGTCGACGCTGTGTCACAAATTTGGTTTACGCTCTAAGCGTGGGGGAATATTCGGCGCTGGCGGCGGCCTTTGCTCCGCCTATTGTCCAAACTCTCCTAATATACGGCTCTGGTCGGCTGCGGTGTCGGGCGCCGGGGTCTTTTTCAGCTACCGTCACGGGGAAGGCGGTCGTAGGGACTCTCACGGGGGGACACCGTCGCGGGGGACCGCCGGAGAAACAGGGAGCATCGGTCAGCCCTGAGGGCACGCAGGGGCACGAGCGCGAGCGCGCGCACGTCCCACCCTCTCTTGAAGGCCAGCGCAACTACACTGGCAACACGCCGATGTCGGTGCCTCAACGAGCCGGCAGCACTAGGGCCTAACCCGGCCAAGCTATGCAGCGGCGAGCCGTAGAAGAACGGGCAAGCGTCAGTCCAACAAGCCACGTACCGTAGATTGATCCGCAGGCACTCAGGGAGCTTCTGCAGTTGAGAGATGTACACGGAGGGGTTAGCAAAATGTGAATGACTCCTTGTTCGCAAGCTAAATATTAGCTTACAAATAATCCCAAACTTCAGCTTTGGCAAGCTTAAGTTTGAGAATGTTATGCTAATTTTCACGAGGATTTCAATGTAGAATTAAACATTTTGAAGTGCTAACATTACGCCGGAATAGACAATTTGCTGAATCCCCAAGCACCTCGGTCCGTACTCGAGGAATCATGGGGACGGTGTTTCTTCAGCTGCCTAGTGATCGGAAATTTCGACCAACTCTTTGGTTATACAGTTTTGAGTGTAATTCAGAGTCACCCTGAACAAGTGTCGTATTGAACCCAAGTACTAGTCATATCACTTTTAACATTTTTCGCCAATGTCAGTACTGTGCATTCTGTTCAACCTTCAACCTGGATGAGCTGCAGACATATATCTTACATTATTATCATTCTCGTACAGCTTCAAAGACGCTGATATTAAGTTAGAAACGCTAAAATGCTAGAAACAGCTCCGCTGAATCCGAGCTAAATCCCGGTTTTGGTTGTTGTGATTTCTCGGCTTTTAAGTAATTCCTGCTAAAACAACAATCACGAGGATGATAATCTTGTAAGAGATTTCGGCGCCTCAGCCTGGTTGAAGGTTGGACAGAATGCACAGTATCATAAACGCTGCCATTGACGAGAAATTTTAAAAGTGATATGACAGGTCCTTGAGCCCTTTGGGACGCTTGTTCAGGGTGACTTCGAATTACACTCGAAACTGTGTAACCATGGAAATGGTCAAAGCTAGCGATCACTAGGGAGCTGGATCACTGTTCCTATAATTCCTCGAGTGCGGGCAGGGGCACTTGGGAGAATTGTAGACAGTAAAAATATATAAAGTGCTGATTTCACGCTTGTATTCTTTTGATATACCTGGCCAGATCTGGTCGATTTCCATATCTGGCCAGGGATATCAGGCTATATCTGGCAGATATACCATATCAGGTTATATGTGGCCAATTTTTGATATGGCCATATCTGAAATCTTCAGATCTGGCCAGGATATAATTTTTTGTAGAGGGACCTCTTTTTAACATTCAAAGCAGCGAATACCCGTTACAATTTTTTCATTGGTCATTTCGCACGGAAATAGGCAAAACCAATGCGTTGCGGAGAATTCGTCTGCAAGCGGAGGCGCCGAGCTCGCCAGGGGCGCTGCGATCACTTTTCGCCCGCGCTCCGCGGGCCCCTACTCTCGTCAAGCTTCGGGGTGTTTTCCGCTTGGGGCGGGTCGGGGATCTACTAACGAAACGTCATGCGCAGGCCTTGTGTTCTAGGTGGTATTGCCCTACACCTTACTGACTGCCACTGTTGTTCAGTGCTCTCGTGTCGCGCGCTCTAATCACACGCGCTCTCGTGTCGCGGCGCTCCCCTGTTGGGCGCTCCTTTGTCGCGGCGTTCTTCTGTCGAGGCGCTCTTTTGTTGCGGCGCTCTCTTGTCGCGAGCTTTGCCGCCGGTGCTCTCGTGTCAAGCGCTGACGTGGCGCCGTGCCTACACGTTAGGTATGTCGAGGATGGCTCAGAGGAGTTTTTCATTGCGGTGCCGGATAACTTCTCGGATACCCTCTCACGCAGCACATTTACGACATCGCGCCTCATGTCGCTCACCAGGGGCTGGTGCACGCCATTTTTTTACTTTCCGTTTTAATAATTGTTTCAGACTAACTAGCACTGTGAAAAAAATAAGTCACTGAAAAGAGACACATCGTTGCACACGAAGAAAGATCTCGCAAAATATTCTGGTATAATGCAGGGTGGCACGTGCGGATGCCCATCAAAGATAAGAGGAAAAAGACAAAGTTAAACGACACTTTCTGTTTGAAGTCATCCAAAAGGGCAAGGAGTGCACCATTTCGCGAATCACGTCTTAAATCCGTGCGGTCGTGTCAAATGAAGCCTCCTGAAAATAGTTTTGTTCCTCGCAAATGTGAAGTTCTCAAGATATGTATTTTGGAGGGATCGCATGAATTTTGTTTAAGTCGGTTCTAATGATAAAACATAAATGAAAAACGTTTACACTTCTCTGTGATGCGAAATTAGAGCAGAGTTTTTCAGGTGTTTTTGATTTCGGGATTTACTGTGTTAAAAGGATTGTCCGGTAGACTTTTGTCGTTCAGGAAACAATTAGGGTATGTTGCCAATGCTTTTAGGAATATTATTCGCACATTATCCAAATTTTTATTGCTTCTCCACATAAGTAATTCAATCTTAAACTTATCCCAACTGCTCAGATTGCACCCACAAAGAGCGTTTTCGTTGGCAACACAGCGGAAGCTCTGGCGCAACATCTGGCAAAGAGAGCCATCCCAGCTTTTGACCGCTGTCTCGGTAAAATTGCTTCAGTTCTAAGAACCTTTCAAATATGTCATACCTGCACATTCATTTTAAAACTCAGATATGAATATATAAGAATTTGGGCAGATATCACTCCAGATACGTACATGAGGTCCATATCCTACCCTAATATGTATGTTTGGCCATATCTGCCCGATTCCTTATATGCCCATATCTGAACTAATTCATATAATCCCCTATTTGAACCTGGAAAATAAGTATGTATTAGCCTCTGTATGGAAATCATATGCGATGCTACTTGCAGGTTTTGTAGCTATTTTCAAAACATACACCTTTGCCAAGCTGACGAAATTGCTGTAAAGATGTATATCTTGTGAATAAGGTGCAGAAAACTATTTTCCCACATAGACGATTGCCCTATATAGGTACCTCCCCGATCCTTATTGGTCAGGTCCAGTTCATCATAACGACAAACACCATGTGACAAATATGAAAACTCTGCAATAAGAATGCAGCTGGGATAGTTAGGAAACATTGTGACATACATCATTTGAGGTGGGAAAGTCACAGCACTTTGGTGGGATTTATCGTCGAGGGAACCACCCAGGAATACGGTTTGCAAAGAGAGTTTTAGACTCCAACAGTGCCAAAACTCCACTAACAACTATCTGGTAGACACCCGTTAAAAACAATGATACAAAACTGGTACTTGAGTAACAAACGGACAAATTGTAAAAAAAGAAATACGATACATGCAGCTCTGGAAACTATACTCAAGTTCCAAGCCTTGTTGATTCTCACTCACAGAGTAAAGCCCGGTTCAGACAGTTGCGTTTGACTGCGTTTGACTGCGTTGCGGCAGCGAGAAACCAGAACATCCCTGCTGCTTATATCGCGTGCCAAGATAATTCCTTGGATTGGATTCCACGCTTCATACGAAGCACAGATGTGCCGGTGACTCGCTTTCGGTTCTCGCCGCAACGCAGTCAAACGCACTCCAAACGCAAGTGTCTGAACCGGCCTTAAGACACTGATCAGTGTTGGCGTTAATGCGTTACAGGTAAGGGCTTTACCGGTAGCACGTCACGTTTTCCGTAATGTAGTAATCTATTCGTTTCATTTTAAAACAATAACGGATAGCATACTTGCGTAACTTATTTCAAGTAAAGGGTAACCTATTTACGTTACTTATTTAAGTAAGGCGTAACAAACTTACATTACTTATTTCAAGTAACGGGTAACATAATTGCGTTACTCTTTCCAATTCACAAGTATTACACTTATCTTGTTTTTTTCAAGTAATGTACATATGTTACCCATTTCGGAGTTACGGGTAATGTACTAAAGAGGCCCTGCAAGGACTTTTTTTTACTGGTTTTTAATTTGTCACCGAACTTGAGCGCACTGAACGTAGTAACCTAATGAAACTTTTCTTTACTCGAATTTTGCTTTATTTTAAAAGTTATAGGCAAAATAAAATTACAAAAACAAGGCAAAAAAATAACCTCCTTCATGACGTCCTTGGTCGCGTGAGTGGTCGTGAACTAGAGGAGGGGTAGTGAGCTCAGCCAGCGCTCACGTCTGCCGCACTCCGTGTCGACGGCTCGAGAGGCGCCAACTAAAGCATGTTGCTGGATAGGCTGTATGAAGATGGCAGCCAGCGCGGCTCGCGTTACATTTGCTGCGCGATTAAACGCTATTTTGGCATGACACTTCATTGGCTCACAGACGACAGCAGACACGGGGTAAAGATCAGTTCAGAACGGAAGCCACTTTGCGCTGCCATACCGACAAACGGCCAAACCGCAAGCCCAACCTCATCGCAGAAGGCCTTCGGAATGCTCGCAAATCGGTCGGATCCTTGAGCCCGTATATGACCGCAGCGCCACCGCGTACATCCGGGACCTTTCTACGCTCGTCACTCGTCGGTGCCTGATCCCACTACACCTTTCTAGTATGCGCCGCCTTTTCCACCGCTTGGTGGCGCGTATGTCGACGGGTCATTTCTTGTTTTCGTACTTTATAAACTGCATTTGTTTCTTTTCTGATCTAAACTACTGAACAAAAACCACTTTCATAATTAATTGAAATGGTTCGTGACATTTATATTTTGTATTTGGACTAAAAGAAGGTTTTAGCGGCTCTGACCAGTAGCAAGGCCAGGACCAAAGACTTCACATATCGCGCGATTTCGGCACCATCGGGTTGCCCCCGTTGACGGAGGAGGTTTCCGCTTCGTCTGGGTAAAATATGACGCACTGATATTTAGCTACTCTCTCCGTGCCCGCTGGCCTGCCTTAACCCCAAGAGACGTGGAAACCGCAAAAAAGGTAGACGCTTAAATACGATTGCAGGGCCCCTTTAAGTTAATTATTTCAGGTAACATCCTTAGGTTACTTATTTCAAGTAAAGGGTAACATACATTACCTAATTAAAGTAACGGGTAACATACTTATGTTTCTTAATCAAGTAACAGGAGATATGTGTAAATTGCTTATTTCAAGTAACGGGTAATATACGAGGTCTGTTCAAAACGTTCTGGAACCTATTTTGTAGCTTAAAAACAGGGGAGCACAGTGATGTGCGCGTAGCATTTGAAGGAAGGGAGATTCGTGTCCTTTCTATCTCAGACTGCGAGCCTGGCACCTTGAGTCCGGGGCTGCAGTGTCGTCTACAGAGGGTAAAAATCTCACCGTATTAATCTCCTGCTGTCTAACTAACTAACGATTAATTTTGAATGCGCCATGACGTTGCATATTTAGTGATTGAGTGTTCGCATTCTTTTCGTCTAAAACCTTTGATTAGGCGGCTCTTACTTACGATGGAAACAGAATATAGTTGTAGGATTTCTGGCAAAATATTTTATAACTAAAATGGTACGTTGAGGGGAAAGAAAACAGAGGTACCATAGGCGCGCGAAATTTAAGAAAACTGAAAATTAGAGGAGTTATTACAATTGCGATATAAATGCGATAGCACTCCGCGCCTAAATCAATTTAGGGTTGATCGGAACAAATGCTATAAAACGACCTCCACACTTTCAACGGCTCAAGCACGGGCGCTTGTTCAGTTCTGCATGCTCGCGCTCGTAGGTTCCACTTAGCGCGCACTTATGGTAAAGCAAAAACTATATGATGCTGCGTTGTCAAGGCCGGTTTAGCATCCTCAGTGCTCCAACACTGTCAAAGCTGCTTGCGCGAGTGCATGCGATGGCAAAAGGAAGTCACATGCACATGTTATTGCAGCAGTGCGTGGCTGTAGCATAGCCGAGTCTACGCTAGCCTTGCCAACGCAGCATAATATAGTTGACGACAAACATAGTAAAGTAGGTGTGAAACAAAAACTTACCTTCTGCATATGTGCAATGCCATCGATTTTAACGGGAAAACACGCCTGTTTATTATTATTGTTTCCGTTCACACTCTCACTGCGATTCAGAAAGTGTTCGTTTCCGTGCCACATGCATTAAAAACGGGGGTAACAAAGGACCAAACTATCTCGCGGATTTGAAAAAAAAAAGCACTTATATATTACTGGCCACGTCTGCCACAGTCAACACACAATATTTACAACTTCACATGTGGTCGCTCGCGTTAATAGGGGTTGCTGATTGTCAAGAACAACTGTAACGGCAAGATAGAGACATCATGTAATCAGGTGGCAAAAGCTCGCATTCAGCACACGCTTTGTCGCGATCCCTATGCAGCCAGTGAATGCTCACTATCGGCGCCGAGATAATTGGTAGCTGTCAGCAGGTGGAGATTCTACATCAACCCAGAGGTAGAGCATGTCGTCTTGTTATGTTGTAAGCAATCAGGAGACAGTTTACACGAAGCCTGAAGGCAATGAGGTTGAATGAAAGTTCAAACATTAGAGCCCAAGCGATACGTGCACAAGCTTTACCTTTCGATACACCTCTTACATTTTATTGCGCTCAAGGCTAGTGTAACCACGTAGCGCTGCATCAGTGTTCATTAGCGTGCGAAGTGCGTACATTCACCATGTTTTATACAATGCTACCGTCCACCTTTGCACAGTCTTAATTTTTAGGGCGAAGCTCCTTAGGGGCTAGCCATGTCCGTATGTCCGTCCGCCGTAGGCCGGCGTCGGGTGCGCGTGCTTCTGCTCGTGAGATCACGTGCTCACGAGCACGTGAGCACATGCTCACGTGCTCGTGTAGGGCAAAAAAAGTTGGAAAAAAAAGATGAAAAAAAATTATGAAAAAAGAAAAGAAGAAAAAAAGAGTAGGGGTTCTGAGATGCGATCCCATGTGCCTGCTTAAAAAAAAGAAAAGAAGAAAACCACACATTTTCCTGCTGCCATGAATGAAAAGGACCGAAAAGCGCGGCATGCAGCGCCTCAGCGTCTACGTAGACAGCAAGCTGCTCCGGAGACAAGGGTGCGAGAAGCTGCTGCACAGCGTCAAAAACGCCAAGCGGACCCGGAGTTGAGAGCTCGGGAAGCGGCGGCAAAGCGTCAACGCCGACAGCAAGCAGCAATACCTATGACCAAAATCAGTATCACCAGCACCACCCGAGCTTCGCCCCAATCAACATCATTCACCACGTGGAGATGCGGTCATTTTTTACACACCATTATATTCGGCGAGAGGTTAAGAGTTCGGGGAAGCTCATCCCACCTCTTTCCCCTGAAGAGGAGGTCGCCCCATCTATTGGGGAGGAGATCGAACGGTGGCGCTGGCTGGAGGCCGCCGTCGGAACTATTCTGCGGGTATAACAATCCCGCCGCTAGTATTCGTTCAGCCACGGAGGACGAGGGCTTGAGGCTCATGAAAGGTATGTGGATAATATTTATCTGCTCGAAAATCATCTGCGTAGGGGTAGCATAGTCCCTGCTTGTCTCACCTTGCTTTAAATGTCGCCGCATTCTCGTTGGAAGCAAAAACCAACCCACGTGTAGGTGCTCGCGATCGGCCGCGTCGCTCCGGCTGCGCGCGCCAGGTCGTGCGTGACTGACGCGGTGTGGTGATGTTTGCGCGCTTCCTAGGTTGGAGAAACCGTATTCACGAAACACACGCATTGCTCTTCAGTGTCCCTGTCCCTTGCAATGATCATCAGCCACATCGGCGAGAGCAAAGGGGTGCCTCGTTGAAGGCGAGGACGTGCTGAAATGTGATCATGCACTCAAGCGAAGCATCGCCTTGGAGAAATTTTCACGAAAACATCAACCAAAATAGTCATTACATTACTTTTTTTAAATGCCCAAAATACAGAGCACACTGGTGAAAATTATAATGTAAAATGTGGCTAATTAGACTGCACATTGGCATTAAACGTTACAAGTTGTCTTTTTCAGTTTAATTTATTGGTTATTCAAAGGTGCACGGTTAACGATGAAATATCAGAGTTCTGCACGACGAGGACTAAGTCATGCACACATTTGCCTTGCTCAATCGAAATTATAGGAATCGCATAATGATTAACGCAATTGCGTAAATATCACAATACCAAACTGATACTGCTATCTAACATGTCCTAGTGTAAAAGCTAGCCTGGATTAAAATAGTGATCAAATGATAGCGGTACCTCTCGGTGGCTTCCGAAGCCTCACGACCCGGTCATGTGATCCCTTCGGAAGATTCTCCCACGGAACGGCGTTGCTTATCAAGAACCTCCTCTTGTGCACTGTTATGAAATAGGGTGGGGATATTTTGCCGGCTGCTGGCACAACCACTAGGGAAAAAAGATTGCGCAGGAATTTCGGACGGCAATGATTATTCTACAAAGGAAATAAATATAAATCGCCAAATTCTTCATGAAAAAAAGAAAGTTCGCCTACTTTGAATTGAACCTGGGACCCACGGCACGTGAAACGAACACCTTCCCACTGAGCTACTCCACATAACTAGCAGTTCCCGTTATGACTATTCCTTTTACACGAAACCCAATAGAAACAACTACCGGCAATTTTTTTTGCTTGGTTTGTTGTGTCGGTGCCCGGCAGAATATTCACTGCCTATAAAATACAATGTACGATTTGAACGGATGTCAATGCAAGCGTGATTTACGCGCGTACATGCCTCGTCCATCAGCGTAGTTTGCTTGGAAGGCATCGCTTGAAAAACACGACCACACACCACGTCGTGCGCAGACAACTTCTTTCCTACTCTTACTTATCCACTGCGATTAAAGTTTTTTTTCGGCAGGAAAGCGATGAAAACTGATTCCAGGCTCTAAAGCATGCGCTGAGCACTGCGGTACGCAACAAGAGCGTACTATATTCTAACGAACCTGCAGACAACACGGCAACGACACGGCAGCCAGCGGCAGCAAGCTGGAACGCCAAAGTTGTTTTCCACGCAGGTGGTATTTGTTTTGGTGAACGCAGCGCCCCCTATGGTTCAATCTCCTCGCCAATAGCGTTTGCTCTGTTAAAGGGGAAACGGTTGGAAGGAGCTTCCCCTGAACTTTTAACCCTTCACTGACTATAGTTTCCTGCAAAAAGCACAAAATTAAGACAACTAAATTGCCTAAACTTTGTGCAATAGCTATCTATTCACAGAGCCAGAATGTTTTTACCGCAGTCATATTATGTGTCACTGAACCCGTACTAAAATTAAATCCGTTCATTTATTTCTCTAAGTGAATTTGTAACTTTGCCATTATTTTTGTTGTGTATTAAGCGTAAGACTCCGGTACCAGCTGATACTTTGGGTTTACCAAACTCAATATCTACACCTGCAAGTAATTTTTTTGTGTTTTTCATTCTCGTGGTTTCGGTTAAAATAAACACCCATTGAGCTAAATGAGACACATGATCAAAAGAAAGTAGTTTATTTTTTGTTTATTTTTTATGCATTTTATTTTTTCAATTTACCTAGAATTTCGGAGACCCACGTTCATTGCGACATTAAGTTTTTCGGAAAGACATAAAGATTCAAACGCATGCGCGACAAAACGGCCGACCCGTGCTACAAATCTGGCCGCATTGGAATATTCGGGATTGGCCTCCGAAATTCTGGGGGTGCTAGTTGCGCGCCGGCCACCGGATTATATTTGGAGCGTCGGTGGTTTTGTCGAGACTGTGATTCGCCATTCACTCAGGATGATAGGCGAGTTTTGTTCCGACCAGATTTACTGGAGACATAAGCTGATATCGTAGGCAGCTGCTCCCTTTGCGCGAGAACTCGTGCATCCGAGACTCCTGCCACAGAAACCTCGCAAGACTAGAAGGAATTTAAAGACCAGGGATGTCACTTTCAAGATATAGAAAAAATACCATACTGTAGATAAGTGCCACCACACACGCTTTTTTGCGCGATGTTCAGGTCTGAAAGACGATCCAATCACCATTTTTTTTTTTGGTTACGAATCACACTGACCAAGGTTAGGGTTGAACTTTAAAGGAATTGTCCGGTCAAATTTTATATTCAAGAAAACATTTTGACCTCTTTGTCAATAGCTGTAGGAGCATCTGCCACGACAGATCTGAATTTTGCGTGCTTCCCTATACCAGTAATTTAATTTTAAACCATGCGTGCATAAACGGCGCTTTCCCCTTCGGCTTTCAGAGCTAGCAGCGGAGGCTCTGACGTAACATAGGGCCAAAGAACGCGTCGAGACTGAAGCGCCCTTCGACTTTCGTCACTCCGCGTAAGCGCTACGACATGGAATGAAAGGGGTCTCTCATTGTGCGGTTGTCGCTCTCCACACTTCTCCTCAAGATGTACAGTGGTGAGGGAAATGTAAGGGCTGCGGTGCGTCGTCGGGGAGCACGGTGTGGCCACGGAGGAAGGAGGCGTAGGATCTGACGATTACAAGCCTGGTGTGACGTCACATCAGGCATGGGAGCGCAACCATTGATACTTTCGAAATTTGGCACGGGAGTCTTCGTATAATTATCCGTCCTTGATTACACTAAATCGGGGTGTTGTTTAATAAAACAAAAACGGTCACGTGTCAATCACTAGGCCACTCCAGGTAACCGTCACAAGACCTTAAGAACTTGTGGTTGTCACCGGACAATTCCTTTAATAAAAATCACTCCTAGGTTTTCTCATTAAAACCTCAAGTCGTATGGCCACTAATAGCCTAAGAAACTCAGGATGTGTTTTATAATCCCCCACTTTCGGCTTCACGATTCTTTACTCAGCGTTATCAAAGCCTAATGCCTCAATCTGATTGAATGTGAACATGAACGAAAGTCGCCCCGCCCCACGTTTATTAAGCTGTCATGGCCTATAAATGTTTAAAGAAGAAGAGGAAGTAATTCATTCCACTTCTATGGGTCGTATAGTGCCTCTATTTGAACGAAATAAAGAAGCACAAAACAGCTTGTACCAGTGTTTAAGTAGGTATTCTCCAAAGCGAGACGCGGGCGTAGCGCTGTTGCGATGGTGCTGCAGTCGGAATGGCACAGGCACAGATGCCACGCTTCACGACAGTCAGGTTGCCGTGATAGAGGCTTGGTCAAGTTTCCGTGCACACGCAGGGCCCACACCTCGCGTGGCGGAACATAGACTTTTAGTAAACAGCGAATTAGGCTATACGTGAACGTTGCGCCAAATTTTTATTGCTACGCCTCTTGTTTTCAGGTCCAGCGTCACCGAACATCCTACCGGAGCAGAGAGTGCGTCCCAGGCAGCTCCATTGAATATCAGTGGGCGTTATGAGCCAGCATATACGACTGGTCAACCTTTCGTACATGATTCGGATGGCATATATACAAGTGGTTCAATTACAAGACATGCGAAGCGCTTTCCTTCTAATGGAAACCCTTCGATGTGTTGCACAACCTGTGGGGGTTATGTTCATGAAGTTTTTACACGACCTCGCATTGTTCCTATTGGGGTAATCGTTGTCAACGTGTACGCAACATGCCTCTGCTGTGAGATTAACACGACTGCGTGCATAAGGTGCCTAATGTTAGACGTCAAGAAGTACACGGAGCAAGACCTTCGCAGGGCCCTAAATTCTTGCACTAATACGTGCACACAAAACATAAAAAGCCTGATTTTTCGCTATAATAATTAGTTTCTATTTGTTTGTTTTCTAACTCTTGTTGCGAGTTCTTTTCATGCTTAATTTGCAGCAAGTAAATAAACGTTTTAAAATGAAAAGTTGGTTCTCCAATCCACGCTGTGAAGGTGGTTAGCCAGCGAAGCTGTGGGATCCCCCTGCAGCGATTGCCCACTGCACTATAATAATATTAATAATAATAATAATTCTTTATTCCCTATGCCCACATTCAACTTTTTAGTCTCCACTGTGGTGCACTAAAATACTAAAATACAAATACGGCAAAAACTAAAATACTGAATACAAATAACACAAAAAAATATATATAATTCTAGGCGAAAGACATCCATTCACGAACAAGCAAGGTGAATACGCGAAGACACAAGCAAATGATTGAGGAAAGAAAGTAAATGGACTGTACGAGAACTTTTTTATATATAGGATGTTTAACGTAAGGGTTCAAAAATTCCTAAAATTAGTGTATTCAAGGTAAAGGGATATTTTTTTCGAAACCGCATCATTCGTGGTGGCGGACGTCAAAAATGCACGATACTTACTAATTAGTTCGCTATTTACCAAAAAATGAATAATTAGCGTTTCAATTAGGGAAAAAAAACATGGTTCCAATTAGAAACTTCACAGAGCGACATAAAAACACCTAAATCAGCCGTTGCCACAAATACTTTGAGCGCATGAGAAGCGTAGTAGTGAACTGAATAAGTTACCACTCGTGGAGCAGGTACTATCGCGGACAATATGAGCTGAAACAGCGCTCCGGCCTGTTCACGGTACTACCTGCGCCGCCTGTCGCATCGCTCCGTAAACACGGTGCATCCTGAGGCCGAGATAAATTCTCATTTGCGCTCACTGCGCCGCTGCGCTCTTCCGGCTGTCTGCTAGCGAAAATATTGGCCGACGGAACCACCATCACGGTGCGTGGGCCGTGTAGCCCAATGTTCACGTTTTCACTTTTCAGCTAACATGCATTTCAGTGCATCTCAAGAAAGCGCCGAAGGGGAAAATGCGTTGTCACGCTCGTATCTCCATGGCGAGCGCTGCCTGACGAAACTGCCTTGGCCCCCACAAGGAGCCAATCTGAATATCATCGAACACGTTTGGAGGCGCATCAAAGTAGCCATGTCACGGCGTCCCCTCCACTGCGCCACTGCACACAAATTGCGAAAAGCAATGAGAGGTGAATGGGAGTGGCTTCGGGCAGAGCCAGCCTTCGTGGCCGCGCTCTTTATAATTTCTTACCATACAGGATGAGAGCCGTGTTCGCGGGTCAGGGGAGCATGACGTGGCATTCTTTTGTAAGTTTTACTGCGCCTCAGGGACCCCCTGAACCGGACTTCTGCCGATTGGAACAAAGCTTGATGCTACGGTTGCGACACACTGTTTGACGCCGTTAACCAACGCATAGTTTTGCGTGGAGCCTCCTCGATCTCGATCTTCTTGTATAGTGCAGTTGAACTTCCACGCCGACTATTAATCTTTTGTCTGACATTGTCCTCTGCGAATATTCTTTCGATGAAGTTTCAAGCTCCTCCTCCTGGCAAATGTATGACTGTTTGTTCCACTTCATTAAGACTATAAATTTGTAAATAAAACACTGGTGTCTTGTTAGCAACTTGTTTTGTTTGAAACAAACACGTGGACCCAGTAATAAAGAAATTATATTTTTGAACCTTTTCATACCAATCAAGGTTACAAAAGCTTCTCAGTAACATGTATGGTTACCGTTTTTTTTTTAAACTGTTGCGATCAAGAAAAAAGATAGAAAGTAAATACTTTGGAGCTAGACTAAATCCGGTATACAGATTTTGGCCTATATTTTACGATGTCCTACTTTGTGCAAGCTCTTAATCAAACAAAAACAAACTGCAACGTATTCTGATGCGATTTTCAAAAACGATTATGCAGCTGCAATTTGAGATACTGAAATATTTTTTCTTCACTAGTCAGCGTTTTGTCTACGTGATTCTACGCGATAGTGTAAAGTAAATCAATTCAAAAAGAGGGACGACAAGTGTAATATTCTGTCCCCCCCCCCCCCTCTCCCTGCCATCCTACCACACACACGCCCGCGGTCGCACCCGCCGTCTCGCTTGCAGACGGCCGCAAGAGCGCAGGGGAGCAGCGAGCGCAAGCGATAATTTATCTCGGCCTCAGGGTGCGCCGTGTGTGCGGAGCAAGGCGACAGGCGGCGCAGGTAGTACCCTCCGCCGGCCGGAGCGCTGTTTCAGCTCATATTGTCCGCGATAGTACAAGGCTGACGGTTTCGGTAAGGCGCACGCATGATTGTTTCCGTCTCTTACGAAATCCCCAGCCTTGTACCTTGTTCCACGAGTGGAAACATTAGCGCACTGCTACGCTTTCGCACGTGCTCAAAGTCTTTCTCAAAATTACCGACTAAGTGGCTTTTCGATGACGGTCAGGCAAGTTTCTAATTCAAACCATATGTCTATTTTCGCTACATTGAAAAGTTGAGTATGTTAAGTTTTAGTTCATTAGCGAACGGGTTAGTGTAGTGGGCGGGTTCGAGCCGAGGCGGCCGAGCATGCACGCCGAAGCCCGGGGGCCGTGGACGAAAGATAGACGCTCGCAGTTCCCGGCAGAAAATGCCCCAGTTTATTCTCGTGCACCTTTTTTTGTCTACAACCTATAGGGCACCTCAAAGCTGGCTGCGCAATCACGTCCTCTACAGTTAGTTAGCATCGCGCATTTTCTGACGTTCGCCATCACAAGTAATGCGGTTCCGAGTAAATTATCCTTTTACCGTGGAAGTAATTAATTTTAGAAATCTTTGTCACTTCTACGTATGAATGGCTGTGACGTCACAAGCTGCCGTCGCCGCGGCAGCTTGCGCAACAGTAATATTTCCCGAGGAAACGTATGCGGTGAGCGCTGCGTGCTTCGCATTGTTATCAGGAGCGCCTTATCATCAATGATCTGTTTTGGAGGCTTGTTTTGTGCTTGTTCTTCATTGAAACGAATACTGCACTCTATGTTGTATGCGTGATACACCTTTCCTCTTCAGTCGCTGAACATTTTTTGTTGTTTGTTTTCGTGAAGACGCCGATACATGAAAACTCTGACCTACGAGTTATATACAGCTTCGCTATAAAAGACACAGCAACTTAGTTGAGTACATTGTAGCTATTTTTGTTGCGAAATTTGGAGCTGTATTTGCGCTTAGGTAGCCTTCTACGGTAACTGACGGCAGCTGAATAAACGCAGGTAGGGCAAGCCCCATGCGGCTGATTATTGCCAGGCAAACAATGGGATAACGGCACCAGATTATAAGACCGCCGAAGAATAAACTCCAAAGCAAGATGCATGAACGAAGTCGTTCTCTGTATGTCTTAAGGGGGATTCACCCGGAGTTTATTTGTAGCCTTTTCCTCATACATGGCACTGTATTTTTCCGCAACCTACCGCCGTATTCATAAACATTCCCTTACTCCACTCCAAACTCGACTCGACTTAAGTGGAGTATGGACGCGCGACTCCACTTGAAGTGCCATTGGTATTCACAGACGCGAATCGGCACTCACTCGAACTCGAGATTCCGTTCTCCACTCCAACAAGCTTGAGGACGTCTGGGAGCGAGATTATAGCCAAACGTTTTATTCAAAAGACCATTTTCACGTGAAAAATAAATATATTCGTTCGTGTTATCTAAAAACGTGTACCGTACAAACATCGAATTAGTGAACTACGAAGTTTTATCAAGGCACCGTAAAGTTTAGACGTGTTTGAGCGATAAAACGGACAAAGTCGTTATCTTGTCTGGCAACATGCGCATTCGCTGGTTGCGTCCTGCGTCTTGTCGTTCTCCGTTCCCTCGTCGATAGTCGTAGAGGACCCGTGCATGACTGTTGTCGAAGATTCGACTGTCGTGCACGGAGCCTGGCCAGCTTGCAAGGAGGTCGAAGAATTGCAGCTGTGGGTCCTGTGATTGCCTGGTTATAGGAAGTGAACACCACTATCGTAAGCAGGCAGCCATGAAATGGAAATAGCAGCACTCGAACTGAAATTTACGCTTGTACATACACATATGTTCTGCGATCGATGCATTTGCCAGCATTGGAAAGAAACTACAACACAGTAATTGTGTCCTGGCTATTTCATGATATGCAATAGTCTATGAAAGCTGCCTCGGTGGCCTCAATCTCAGTTATTTGATGAGGCCGAGTAAAAATTCGCTAGTTCGAGACTACTCAAAAAATCACCGTATGTGAAGGGCATATATGATCCTGTAATTTAAATACAAGATATAATTTATACTATGAAATTAGCGCAAACACGATGTACACATTTCTGTGTAATTTTTTTTTTTTTTTTTGCTTTTCAGTTTTGGAGCAGCATCTTGTTTACCCTTCAGATTACATACGAAAGCCATGACATTACTGCTACCTTACCAGAGTGGAAGCTTTCGGTAATGACGGGGCTTTATTAGGTTCAAAGCGAACTTTATTTTGTTTTAATTCCTCAACACTACGACCAAATAAAAAATGATCATACCTGAACATTGATGGAGAAGTAGCCTTTCCTGTTCCGGTATACCTCGCCGTTAAGGCCGCCAGGTCCTTTGATCCTTACGGTGTACAATCAATGCACCCTGTCACGCCGGGGAACTTCTTCATTTGATAGAATTCCAGTGTGACGTCGTCGAAGTCCGCCGCGCTGTCCGAGAACTTCTCGATGCGCCGGAACAGGGTGTTCGCGATGAGCCGCGAAACTCTTCTTACTACGCGGCACACGGTTGGTTGTGAAACGTTTACCAGGTCGCCGGTGACCACCTGGAATGTTCCAGCGCCGTAAAAGCGCAGCGCGATGAGTAGCTGGAGCATCGGTGGGACCGGCAGACCTCGATCGGACGCGCTCGCCTCCAGCGGCAGCATCTCGAGGAGACTCGCAACCGTCGCCTTGGAGAAGCGGTAGCGAGCCAGAAATTCGCGATCGGAGAACAGCTCCATGGGGTTAAGCCGGTCCCTAAAACGGCGCCGTGCCACCCGTAACGCCGGTTGTCCGCCGCCTTGGTCCTCGTTCAGGTGTTCGTCCGTCCTTCAGGACGAAGTCGACGAACGATGCGTCGGCCGCCATGTTGACCACTGACTTCTCACTCAAGAGTCGAGTGCGGCGCTGGCGCGTACTTGAGATTTCGAGTGAAAAGTGGAGTGAACACTCCACTCGAGTGGAGTGAAATGTCTATGAAGCGCAATACCGCCCTCGACTCGAGTTTCGAGTGGAGTTTGGAGTGGAGTAGCGTCTATGAATTCGGCGGTAGAGTGCCTTCATACACACGCGCACTTTTGCTTGAGTGGTGACATCTCAGCCATTTTTCCGCCCAATCGTTTTTTTATGCAAAATGAAGTGCACGCCATCCGGTGTCACTCAGCTCGAGTGCGTAGCTTTGGCTATGCATAGACGCCATTTTACCGCTCAAGTCACGCACCGAGTGCGCGAGAACGTCACGCGCTGGCACATTCAGGGCAACAATGAAGGTCTTCACCCTGAGACAGACAGACATCTAGGCACCCTACCGCAACCAACGAGTTGCATGCTCTCAGCTGAGTATGCAGTTCGGGCGCTTGCTGAGGGCTCGGTACATGGGCTGTTCGCCTCCGATTTAGGCAAGCTAGATTTTGTTCGCCCGGCGTCCGCAACTACAAGCAGAGTCCAACAACCGGCGCGGGGCACGAGTAGTACAGTCGAAGAAATGGCTCCTAAAGCCCATTCATGCTTTAAAAGTAGCGCAAAATGCGCCGATGCACGAGGCACGTGCAACGTGCAACCCTTGGGAAGATCATGGCGGGCGCAGCGCTGCACTGAGCTAGATTTCAGACGCCATGTTCTTCCCGGAAGTGGCGCGCGGCACGTGTCTCGAGCATTTTCAGAACAATGAATGGCGTCCCTTTTCTCAGGATAGTGGGGCTTTATGATTTCCGACTGCCCCGAAAAACCACGCTAAAACCATTCAAACGCATTTTTGGACACGCCGTTGGCTGATGTTGTTCTGCGTTGGTAGTGCACTCGAAGTTTCAGCGTTTGCAAGCGCGTCATTTGTGCGAAGATCAGGTCGCTCACGCAACTGACGCCTTGACATTGTGTATTCACATGGTTAGTGTTCATCGCTTGTTTGATGTATGGAATTTCGTTTTCGATGATTACACGGCGGGATGTTGTAATACAATTTTGCAGCGCAAATTTTGCGGTTTATATTTGCTTCACTGAGTTCACCCTTTAGATACCAGCCTGTATCGAGCGACGTCAAATGATATACGAGTGACGGTAGTAGGCAAAAACGATCGTCTGACCGTAGTGCCCTTTTTCGCACTTGTACGTATGGCGCATGCATTGCTCGCTTTCTGTATCAATGAACAGGTGCGTGCTGAAATGTGAAGATCGCACGTTGATAAGTGCGATCTGCACAGGCCAGCATTTTGTTATAAAATATAATAAATATTTGGCCGGTGGGATCCATCAGCGTTCCTGCCTATGGCGGGTGCTTTGCTCACTTTTCGAAACGACGAAAGATCATAGCAGTCTGGACTGTGAGTTTGTAAACATAAAAACGGTGACTATGCATCTTTCAGCAATTGCTCACCAGTGCTAATATAGCGTAAAGAAAAAGAAGCACAGTCCAGCACATTTAACGTTTTATCGAAACGGTACCAGTGGTTTCCTTTCGGCTTTTTTGGTAATTTTATTTTTATTTTACATTTATTGGTCGCAAAAACGTGAGCAAACCTGTTGAGGTGCGGGGCATTTGTGAAGAAGTAAAGAGCGCTTGTGTACGTACAGACAACGTTCTGTACAGCTTTGAGCGGCGCTTGAAGCTATGCGACTGCACGGGCGCAAGTAGCGTTGGTTTTATAGCAAGAGAAAGTTGTGTTGAATTTGTGCCAATGTTCCTGGAGGCAGTCAGCCAGGAAATTCGAAACCTCGCGTGGTCTCATTTCGTAGAGCGTAGGAAAAGTGGCGCGGTGGTCACCCTACACTTCGTACACCTTAATCTGAGTTCGCAGCCAGTGCCAAAAGCACTGGCTATCAACAAGGCAAGCATTAACTGTCTCATGGAGCGAGCCGACGTCATCAGCTTTGAAACTATGCAAAACGGCACCTTAATGAGACCACGCGCAAGGCTAGCCAACGGCACCTTTGCACTTCGGTCTCATTGGCTGGCACGCGTAGACGAGGTTCCCATTGGCCGCTGCGCGTCAGTTTGTGTGGTGTCAACCTGACCGTGTTATCAAAATGTCGCGTTATCAGTGATCACCATGTTCGCTCGCCTTTTATTGGTTGTACGGCGAGTGGCAATATATACGGCGCATGGAATAAAATAATGACTTCGTTCTGCTGGGAAATACGTTGCTGTCCTGTTCCTTCCTCGCGCCGCAAGGCCACGACAGTTTGAACGATCGCTCACCCGATGGCGCTGCGTGTCCGCGAGGCAGCAGCTCACCGTTCCACGCCCAAGGTCAGCGTGCTGTACGCCGCAGATTAAAGAAGGGAGCGAAGAGCGGCGTGCGTGCTCTCGCATTCATAACTCATAACAAGTGCTTAGGTGTACCTCGGGCCTTTTCTTTTCTAGGCAATGGCAGTCGCCAAAAATATTCGAGAAATATTAACATCATTCATCCTCTCAACTCAGAGCCATAAAAAACGGCCCCGTGGCCTGGCGCGCGAATCCTATGCCGCCAAAGTTAATCATAGCCACGCGCATGAGTTAGCGAAGTAAGAAACATGTGCTGACATAAAACAGTTGTGGTGGATCGTATACGCAACGACTGCGTTTCTCAGCGGAGCTCGTGCCGTCACTTCGAGCACGCGGATTGAGCACGCGCCCGCAAGGCCCGCAATTCTTAGCCTACGCTCTACTAAAACTCTCTATTGTGGGGTTGCTTTATTCGCAACTTTCAGCGATGGTGGTACCGCGGTGTGAGAATCGCGCTCCCTAGCTTCTCGTTGATAGGCCTCAGAATAAATCGGCTTGTCTACATCTTTCTGGCTTGAAAAAATATCGTAAGGCTCTAATACTGCTCGCATATAGCAAAACAAGAATTACTTACGCGTCGCAGACCCAGCCTCATATCGCTGTTCTGCGTCGATCATCCAGATGAGAGCTATTTTGATAGGCACCAGTGCGCCCTGTATAGGTCTTAGGTTGTGAAAGTTTCGAATAATAATCTCCGCCCGATGGGTCTATACTTAGTTTTTCTCCAAGGATTGCACAACACAACGAGAAGACATCGAATGATGGTGTTGTATGCTGCCATGGCAGCTGAAGTCGACCACCCTGCTCCAGTACCGCTAAAGAACAACCTTTATTCTAACCTCCAAGAGGAAAAAGAAAATGCTATCCCTATTGAAATATCCACCAGACCGGTTTGGTGTGTCCTAGTGCTTGATGGTGTAAACATCAAACCGGCCATGTGTGTTCTCGTGCGCACATAGCAATACATCA